>JAVJIF010012179.1:0-95600 GCA_038442645.1 Agave tequilana | reverse complement strand
AAACTTTTAGACTTAATTGGATAAATCTGTCAATCTCTCTCTTTGCTTCCTTAATCATACTGCACGCCACTGAATATGAAAGTACATTAAATAGCAGAGAGTTTTATTTAAACATAAATGCAGAAATGTGACACATATGTATGAAAATATGTAATGCACGTGTACGATCACCACCTTCTCCCCAAAATCCCATACCAATTCCCCACCATGGAATGATAGGACTACAAAAAACTGTAATTGTTTCCCCAGCGTAATAATTATAGATCAAACCTGTCATGTTAACATTATACCTCTGGCATACCTCACTGTTAAGTTAATATTATACCTCTAATAGCGAATTTCCTCAATTTTTCTAGCGGATATAGTTTCAACTTATCAATTCTCTTTAATAGAATGATGAGTCCACTAAATTACTCAAATCATAAAAATTCTCGGTCAAGTTAAATACCACACCTCTAACCAAAATTGCTCAAATCACAAAATATTTCTGTTAAGTTAATATTATACCTATGACAGTAATTTTCTCGACTTTCTCAACGAAAGTGAGACATTCAATGCTAAGTTAAAATATCACATCTCTAACATCTATTTCATTTTAAGTTAAATACTATACCTATGACAATGATCTTCCCTCGAGCTTTCTCAGTGAAATCGAGACGTCAAAATGCTAAGTTAATATCAAACCTCTAGCATTTATCCTGCTGTCAAGTTAACACTTAACCTATGACAGTGATTTTCTCAGTTTTCTTTATGAAAATGAGATCTTTTTATGCTAGTTAATATCATACCTCTAGCATCTTGCTGCTAAGTTAATATCATACCTCTTGCATACATTCTTCTCAAGTTAATATCACACCTATGACAATTCAATTTGCTCAAATTATAAATCTAAACCCGTCATATTAACATTATACTACTGACAGTAAAAATCTCCGTAAATCCCCAATGGATCAAACTCGACTTGTTATTCTCATCAATAGAACAGCAAGTCCACAAAATTCGTTCAAATCATGGATTCAACCCCTATCAAGTTAACATCACGCCTCTGACAGTAACCTTCTCAAATTTTCTAATAAAATCACTGAACTTTCGGTTGCTATGTTAATCGTCACCTCTAGCAATCAAATTCAATCGCTTTCGTTCGTCTGATTTTCAAACACAAAAAGAAAAAAAAGACAAGATGAAGGCAAAATTATCACTTTTATTATTCATATCAAAATTGTAAAAGTGATACAAACACTCTCTTATTCATTAAGGTGGGGTGTTACAAAAGAAAAAAATTATTCTCGCTCAGCGAGAGATTTTATTGGTTCTTGAGTTATTGAATATCCCTTTGGTGTGCCTCCTCAAGCTCAGCTAAGGCTTGGGCCCTCAACTCTTCTTTTGACAAAAGCTTCTTTGCAGCAAAGTACAAGTCTAAAAAACTTCTTCATTGGATGTTGTCTTCATGATCAGATTGCTCTACATCCAGAACATTAAATCTATTTTCCCTCCTCTTGAGAAGAATGGTATTTCTTAAGGTCGAAATGTTGTGGAACATTCTAATTTGACTTGACCAACTACATAAGACCATGATCTTTCTCTTAGTGGAAGATTTTGTTCCAATCAGCATGAATATCTCGTTGTTGTCACTTCCTTGAACAAGATTGGTAAAGGGAGGATTCGAAACCGTACCGATGATATTCTCTTTCCGTGACCTTCAAGTGCATCGTGCTCGTTACTATTTTCCTTGAACAAGATTGGTGAAGGGAAGATCTGAGACCATATTGGTGCATCGTGTCTAACATTATCTGGGTACAAACTAATAATACTGCAGGGAGGTCCAGATCTGACAAAGCCACTTATAGTCTCCATTGTACAGATCCTCCTCACCCTTCTTGATACCATCTCCAAAGAGGAACTCTGACATCCTGAGAAGTTGCCAGTCAAGCGGGGCTTGTTGTTTCTTGTTTGCTTCTATGAATGCAAGGGTTGTCTTCCGCAGGCTGAAGAGGACATTGGGGTCAGCACCGTCAATGTAACCAAAGTGGTTCCTCTTCGTCAAAGGACTTAAAGAATACCTCACTGGAAAAAAAAAACACAGTGTCAATATATTGAAGACAAAGAAAAATATCAAAGTGTGAAGTTCAAACACGGGGCTCAACACATAAGACCCGCATTTAATGATTGAAACATGAGGCTCACATGAAGCCCGCTCTGAGCTTCACACTTGAAGACCTAGAAAATTTTCTAAGTCTTGAGGCTCAAACGCGAATCTCATATTAAACGAGATTCGCATTCAGAAATCTCAAAACGCAAAGCTTGCCAGGCCTGCAACTAATTCATAGACACGAAGGTCACATCGACAAGACAAAACATGAAGATTGTCCAATCCACATTCTGCTCATCAATGCGAGAGTCGCATCTACAAGTTAAATGCGGACTTGTGAGCCCTGCGTCGACTGTTCAACTTCAACAGAAGTTTTAAAGCTTCAAAAAGAAGTTAAGAGACAGTGTCACTTCATGTTCAACAATGGTGAAAGCCATTTCTTACCTGAAATGGGGACCTCTTGAGGAGGAGCACCATCCATTAGGGTTATAGCAACGATGGTGCTAGAATAGGAAGCAACGTTCTTCGACTTCAGAGCCATTTGATCAAAATTTGATTTAGGTTTTACCTGCACACAAGAATACAGATTTTAAGAACTATATAATAGTAGTGCAAGGTGCTCAATTCTACCGCTATAGCATGTGGCTATGCGGGTCATAATCCACAAGGAGGGACTAGCGATGGAAGCTTTTTAGCAAGTTCTCTTTTAAGTTACAATCAATGGTTAAAGATCTTCTTTTAGTTCTTTAAAAGAAAAGGAAAATAGGTTAAAGTTAAGTTAGGAAGAAAGTGGTAGATTGAGAAGGTGGAGAAAATAGAAAATGAATATATACAAAGAGATTGAAAAGAGTGATAAAAGAGTTGTGAGATTATGGTGTTGGTGATCTAAACTAAAAATTAAAAAAAAGAAAGAAAGTTAAACCTAAAAATTATTTACCTCTTCAGTGCTCATATACCTCGAATCCGTAGCTATGACTTACCTAGTCGTTGAAGGCGATCAAGCATGGCGTGCAGGATCTTCCCAATTTCCGATCTACACTATGAATAAAAGGGCAAGCTAAACTAACAAAAGAATGGTTGTTCATCACCATAGGCCATCAAGGGCACTTGCAATGGCGAAGCAGTCTCGAGGCTATCAGATTCACTTGGATTGCAACACATCAGAGGAAAGTAAACGAAAGTAAGAGTAAAGAAGAAAAAGAAACTTCGATTCAATTCAAATAACAATGAAAGAAAAGACTTACTTACACCGGTTTCACCCTCAGTACAAGCTTGCTCTCATTCCTTCATGAAATTCGTCTCTCCTCTTAGTTACATAAAGAAAAGTAAAAATTACATAAAAAAATAAAAATCTACACTAAAAAGAATGAAAAACTGGCCTAAAATCTATCTCTGCTTCGAATCTAAGATATCTCTGCTCATGCCTCTGCTAGGGTATTTATAGGAGAAAGTCTGGGATAGTAACTCATTAAAATGTTGACTCATCAAGAGCTATATTCTCAGAATTTTGAAGTTAAACTGTGAATATGCTGAGAATATTCTTTTCTTCTCTTGATTGAAAATTTAATTGAGTTGGGCTGCAGCTAGCTGTCATATTGATGGCTGAATATGATTCATCAAACGATTGAAATAGAATAGTAGTCAACATAAAAGTTGTAGCCCTTTCAGTTTCTTTCTGAAACATCTTGAATCATCAGATTTGCATATATATAACGAAAGTTATGATCAAATTACTAAATGATGCTTAGGCTGAATCTGAATTTTGATTGTAGACTTTTGAAGTTTCCTTCTCTGACTCTATCTTGCCATATAATCAAAGGGTATATTCTCAGAATTTGGATTTAAGCCCTAAATATGCTGAGAATATCCTTTCTTCTACTTGGAGAATAATTGATTTTTTAATCATAAATTTAATTAGATTTTCCTTTCAATCTCCAAATATGATTGCCTCAAATCTCTGAATTTATTGGGCTTTTTAGGCTTGTTGGTCTCTTTTCCTATTTTTCTCCTTTTTATAAAGGTCTGCACATCACTAAGCAAAAATAGATCAAATAGCAGAGTTTTATTAAAAATAAATATGAGAATGTGACAATAAATATGCAAAATTTATGAGTAATCACACCCCCACACCTATCTTTTGCTCGCCCTCGAGCAAAACATTAAAACTAAATCTAAGAAATTATTAAACCATTTTCGCAGGTCACGCGATTGCATTGAACATGTGCAACAGGCCGTTAAACCTCTAGGTTTTCCTAGAGGATGAGTTTTGTCTCGTGAGGATTTTTAGAGGATTGCGCCCACAAAATCCATAAAGAAAGAGAAAAATGTTAGTATTTTGAAAACACATTTTGAAAGAGAAAAAAATTTGAAATATTATTATAAAGATTAAGTAATATATAAGTTATAAGAAAACTAAATTTTTCATTCCTAAACTTAGTCTCTATTCAAAAATTTGTTATTAATCAAAATAAGGAGTCAAATTGTACTTCACATCTGGTATATTACTTTACCCTAAGTCATATGCACCTTCATGACCGTGAAATTTTGACTAAGGGTTCTTTAACTCTAACTCATATGCCTTATTTATTTATTTATATATATTTTTATTTTTGATGGTAATATTCCTTAGTTCTATTAGGCTTTCTAATCTCCCCATGTAACGAACCTTTAATTGGTGACTCCCAAACCAAACGGTCTTAGGGCACCGGGTGAGAAGACACCCTAACGACTTAAGGACCTGAGCAAATAAGGCCACAAAACTAAGGATTTTATTATATGAACCGCTTTTAAGCGTGAATACTTATGCTTTATGAGGCACAAATACCTAGCTTAATAAGAGGATATATATATATATATTCTTTTTATTTTCTTTAATAAGGCATAAGAATCTTTGTTTTTGAACCCTAAGTATGTAAGTGTATAAAGTATGCATATATTATCAAGGTAAGGATCAAGACTAAATTACTTTCACAAATTTTCTTCCTAACCTTAGAAATCAAACAAATAATCTTATTTTGACCAAGTATAAGAAATCCTAATTATGATTCTCCTATTCCTTAAAATTGACTTAATTTCTTACAAAAAATATATCAAAATATTATTTTCATTTTCAAAAATTTTTTAAAAGTAAAGAAAATATTAATAATAATTTTTTTAAAAATAAAAGGAAAACCTACGTTATGTTAGAACCCTCCCCTACACCTATCTCATGCATTGTCCTCAATGTATGAATTAATGCATAGATGCATGAAAAAGAAGAAAGGAAAGAAAAATATTACCTTATGGTGGTGGGTCTGGTAATGGTCTGATTGGTCCACGAAATGCAGCCCAATCGAATTTGGGTGGAGTTCGGAGGAACCCACCAGAAATATCTCTAATATGACACACTAAAATGATGTATATATGAATGATTTTTATTAAGAATTTTGCCCCGTCTAATTTTCAAATTTTTAAATTAATTTCAGAGTCACTATTATCATCACCTCAGTCCCAAAATAGAATATGAAAAGATGAAATGATTGATTTGGAATCAGAAAGGGCATGAACTACAATCGACTCAGGAAAATGACTGAAGTCATGTAAAGGTTCAGGAGTCAAAATTTATTCAGGAAGTGGGTCCAAATCAAGAAGTTGAAACTCAAGTCCACATTCATTTCCCCATAATGGAATGTGACTTCTAAGATTGGTGATTCAAGTTCAAGAATGACAGATATGGGAATCAAAACTGACTCTAAAATATTGCTCAAATCAGGTAGCAAAATAGGAGTCAATATTGATTCAGAAATTTGAACTGGATCACAAATTTGAGACTCAAGGTCACATTTCTTACTGAGTTCAATTTCGTAAAAATGGGAACTTGCAAATTTGTCAATAGGACTTTCAAAAGTATGAAATTGGTCAAGTTCAATATGATGATCATAAAAGATTGGTGATTCAATTTCCCGATGGACAGGCACAGGATCCAACATGGACTCTAGAGAAGGATTGAAATCAGGTGAAGACACTGGAGTCATTATTGAATCAGAAAGTCGAATTGAATTACCAAGTTGAGGTTCAGGATCTTATTCATTCTCAAGTTCAATTTCAGGAAAGGGATAACTTGCTAAAATGTCAACGTGGTTTTCAAAATTTAGAGTTTGGTCAAGTTAAGTGGGTGTGCTGAAATGAAATCTTGTTTTCCAAAACAAGATGATTCTTTGGCTCTAATAGAATGGTTAGCGACATCAGGAATGGTCAAATGGTTAGAATGGAGAGTTTTGACCATTATATCTATGTCATGATTATGAGTGATTTAAGCCTGAGTCATGGCTTCAAGCAACTTTTCATAGTCGATTGGTTCATCATTTTGTTGCCATTGGACTTGAAAAGATAAAGTTTTGTTTTGCAATTTGTGGTGAAATCGTGAATCCATTAGATTTTGTGATTGTTGCTCGGACTCACGCATACTCATTTTCAAGATTGATGATTTTCTATTTTGAACTAGAGGAACTGAGTATGAATCTTAGAAATATTGTGAAATTGGGAGGCCTGAAATTTTCATTCGGCCTCCTGCATGGCTTCTATACTCTTTTCTAACTCGGATTTTTCTTCAATGGGTTGGTCTAGAAAAAGAGTATAGGAAGTAAAATCGGGGAATGAATATTATGAAAATTGTGGACAAGGTGGATAAGGAGAACAAGTTGGTTGAAAATTGGACTCGGGGGAGGTAAATCCCCATTGACTCTGTGAAGAGTTGGAATTAGTTTGGTAATTATGGTCATAAGATTGGGGGTATGGGTTGTATTGATTCGGATAAGACAAATCCGAAAAAGAGGTCGGGGTGTAACATGGATTACCATTAAAATTGAAAAAATTATTGTTATAAGCCATATCACACAAGAAATGTCAAACACAAACAAAGAAAAACAAATAAATAAGCAAACAAATAAAAATAAAAATCTAACCTAAGTTAGGGTAGATCTTAGACCTAGACGACTCCAAACTGGTTAGACTGTCCACGGGAGGTATATTGCCGAATCTGACCACAAGTTAATCGGCCAGGTAGGGGCAAGATTGGTGGGAGGTATCCGAGCCTAAGCAACGGGCCTAATTATGCCAAACCACCAACCTTCGGGGTTTCGCCCCTCAATCCCCAACCTTAGACACCGATTTGACAAGAGTCAAATTCAAATCAACTTCCCCCTTAGGTCAGTCTCCTATATGAGTCCGAGATGTCCTTAAGGCCAATGTCTACTCAGTTTTAGCTAGGCTGGTTAGTGAATGAGGAGACGGTTTCTGAGCTAAGGGAGGGTAATGACTTCCCCACCTTATCTTGTTTATAGGACAAGCCCTTAAATCAATTTAGTGCAATGTGTGCAAGATATAGAAAAGTAACATTCACAAGCAAATATCACGCAAGAATGTTTCCCAAACTATATGTTATTCATACGTACCTTTTGCTCCAACACTCTTCAACAGTAATGTAAAATGTATACGAATTAGACACGTGCCTAAATGTAAAGTCTAAACCGTTTTTGACATTTAACAAACATCATTTTACTGCTGAGATTAGAAAATATGTACAGTGAGACAAACAAGGAAATAAATAACTACAGAATTTTAGCTTTGCAATTCAGCCAACCTGCAAAATACAGGTTAGTAGTTCACTCAGATTGCCACTGGCATGTAGTAAATCTGAGGGCTTCTGGGCTCTGCTTTCTAAAGCAGAGTCCAGGGCCACTTATATGTCCACTGCAGCAAAAATTTTCTTATTGTTAAACCTGTACACCAAGAACAAAGAAGAAAGTTAATAAAAAATGTAAATCTAAAAAGAGAAAACTTACCGTCCCTCCCGACAACGGCGCCAAAATTTGATTGAGATTTTACCTGCACACAAGAATACAGAATTTCAGAGCTTTATAACAGTAATGCAAGGTGCTCAATTCTACCGCTATAGCAAGTGGCTATGCGGGTCGTGATCCACAAGGAGGGACTAGCGATGGAAGCTTTTTTAGCAAGTTCTCTTTTAAGTTACAATCAATGGTTAAAGATCTTCTTTTAGTTCTTTAAAAGAAAAGGAAAATAGGTTAAAGTTAATTTAGGAAGAAAGTGGTAGATTGAGAAGGTGAAGAAAATAGAAAATGGATATATACAAAGAAATTGAAAAGAGTGATAAAAGAGCTGTGAGATTGTGGTGTTGGTGATCTAAACTAAAAATTAAAAGAAAAGAAAGAAAGTTAACTCTAAAATTTACTTACCTCTTCAGTGCTCATATACCTCAGATCTGTAGCTACGACTTATCTAGTCATTGAAGACGATCAAGCATGAAGACGATCAAGCATGGCGTGTAGGATCTTCCCCATTTCGATCTACACTATGAATAAAAGGGCAAGCTAAACTAATAAAAGAATGGTTGTTCATCACCATAGGCCATCAAGGGCACTTGTAATGGCGAAGCAGTCGTGAGGCTATCAGATTCACTTGGATTGCAACACATCAGAGGAAAGTAAATAAAAATAAGAGTAAAGAATAAAAAGAAACTTTGATTCGATTCATATAATAATGAAAGAAAAGACTTACTTACACCGGTGTCACCCTCAGTACAAGTTTGCTCTCATTCCTTCATGAAATTCGTCTCTCCTCTCAGTTACATAAAGAAAAGTAAAAATTACATAAAAGAAAAAAAATAAAAACCTACATTAAAAAGAATAAAAAATTGGCCTAAAATCTATCTCTACTTCGAATCTGAGATATCTCTGCTTATGCCTCTGCTAGGGTATTTATAGGAGAAAGTCTAGGATAGTGACTCATCAAAATGTTGACTCATCAAAAGCTATATTCTCAGAATTTTAAGGTTGAACTGTGAATATACTGAGAATATCCTTTTCTTCTCTTGATTGAAAATTTAATTAAGTTGGGCTGCAGCTAGCTGCCATATTGATGACTGAATATGACTTATCAAATGATTGAAATAGAAATAGTAGTCAACATAAAAGTTGTAACCCTTTCAGTCTTCTTTCTGAAGCATCTTGAATCATCAAATTTGCATATATATAACGAACGTTATGATCAAATTACTAAATGATGCTCAGGCTGAATCCGAATTTTGATTGTAGACTTTTGAAGTTTCCTTCTATGACTCTATCTTGTCATATAATCAAAGGATATATTCTCAGAATTTGAATTTAAACCTTAAATATGCTGATAATATTCTTTTTTGTACTTGGAGAATAATTGATTTTTCCATCACAAATTTAATTAGATTTTCCTTTCAATCTCCAAACATGATTGCCTCAAATCTCTGAATTTATTAGGCTTTTTGGGCTTTTTGGGCTCTTTTCCTGTTTTTCTCCTTTTATAAAGGTCTGCACATCACTGAGCAAAAATAGGTCAAATAGCAGAGTTTTATTAATAATAAATATGAGAATGTGATAATAAATATGCAAAATTGATGAGTAACCAATGGCGATGATCTTCAAAGAAATTGAAAAAAGCTTAAAAGTTTTAGGTTCCTCTAAAAGCTCAAGGGCTTTGAAAATTATTCATATGCGGGTCTGATGGAGAAGACAGTCAAAATGAATGACTGTTGAGAGACCCCTAGCCTTTTTATAGGTCCTTCAATGACATTAATTCACGACGCGAATCTCAAGCTCGACCTGAGGAGACACATGTCCAATACAATGTTCGCATTAAAGGGACATCTGCGTCTAGAAGCGTCCAACGTGACCTGCGCGTTTCACAAGAGTCGTGTTTCAAAGAATCTCAATGTGAGGCTAGCATTCAGAAACATCCAACGCGATCCCGCGTCTTAAATACAAGACAAGAGTCGTGTCTTCAACAGATGAGACCCGTGTCTTCATCAATAAATATCGCTTCTTTTCTTGCCAACACTAGAGTATGTTCCCGCTTCTGCAATCAGTTCAACAGTATACTGATAAAAGCAATCGACAACTCTATCAGTTCAATAATACACCAATAAATAAACTGGAGGTCATACAAGTGATAGACTGAGTTTCTTAGACACTCATAATGATCTTCCCTTGAGACTTCAAGCAGTTCAACAATACACTCACAATGACCAGAATCCAGACAGTGTCAGGCTCAGAACATCGAGAAAGATTACCAGTCCAATCATGGGGAGCTCGAAAACAAAATGAAGTTCAAAGTATTCTAAAATTCGTACCAATTAACCGCGGAGTGTCGAAAACTTTGGAGGGGGTTCCGTAAGCTGTCTAAAAATCATTGAGGATAAGTCATCTGACGCAGACCTTACTTCAACGCGAAGGTCACATTTAAACTAAATGCGGACCTCCCGTCTAAAGGAAAACAGAGACTTCAGGTGCAGGTTTGAGGAACTCTATTGTCTCACGCGGGTTTGAGGAACCTGTGTCTTATTTCAAACGCGAACGCGGGTCGGAGCAACTCCGCGTCCCACTTCAAATGCGGGTTTGAGTAACTCCCTATCTCACGTGGGTCTGAGCAACCTCGCGTCTTACTTCGGACGCGGGTCTGAGTAACTCTACATCTCACGCGGGTCTGAGCAACCTCGCGTCTTACTTCAAATGCGGGTCTGAGTAACTCTGCGTCCCACTTCAAGCGCAGATCTGAACAACTCCATGTTCTGACTTAGACGTCCACGTCTGCAACAAACAACATGAGGTCCGTGTCCACTGCGAGACCTGCGTTTCTATTATAACTGACCCCTATTACTGGGTCAATTAACTCTCCACCTAATGGGATAGTTAATCCCCATTATAGACACATTACAGGGGACAAGTATGCCCCTTGACTCCCTATAAATAGCCTGAGGAGCTTTGAAAGAGGAGAGGACTTTTTTGAGGCCAGAGAAGAGAAAGAGAGACTTTTGAAGATTGAGAGCTAAGAATTCTTAGGCTAAAAGCTTCTTGCTTTCTCTTGCTTTTTTTTAAAAGGTCCAGGGAGAGAGAAAAAGAGAAATCAGTGGGCTCTAAATGCTTAGTGTGTTAAAAACAGAGCCCCTCTCTGATTACTTTTTGAGAGCGTCCCGAAGAGAAGCTTGTTCATTAGCTGGTCAATAGAGAACAAGAATTACTCCCCATCGCCACATCAAGAACCTAGCCTTAAACAAAGGGGAGAACCAGTTATTTTTCTCTCTTTGTAATCGAATTATTCCGCTGTAATTTTTCATCCACTCAAAAAAAATTTACTTCACGCTATTTTTCCTACCAAATAGAGAGAAACTTGTATTTGTGGGTGATCTTGAGGGATTGTGCATAGTGAAAATTCTTTATTGTGGTGAAGGCGGAGACGTAGAGCAAGTTGCTCAAATCTCGAAACAATTTTATCGTGTTGACAATTGCTCTACTTTCTCTCAACTTTACTTTACTCACTTGTGTTTATATCTTACTTGCTTATTATTGCTTATCATTATGTGCTTGATATAGTTTTGTATGCTTACACTTGTTTGAATTAAGAAGACAACTAAGCACCTTAACTCTTATTCAAGAGGAATGTTGAGTAGAAGTTCTAGAGACCTTCACCGAAAATTCAACTTCACTTCTTAGTCACTATTTATGTATTAGTTTTTAGTAATTAAAATTTTTAATTTCACATATGATTAGCACATCATTTATTCACCCCCTCTAGGTGATTTCAATTGGTATTAGAGTGGGTGCTCTTGATATCAGTTTAATGACTATAAAGCGATCCTTTTTATTTTTCTAATCATTATTTTTTCTACACACACATGGCCAATAAAACTATAAATTGTCCACACAAATTTGATGGACTTAAGTTTCCCATATGGAAGGTTAAGATAATCTTTTTCTTACAATCTCTAGGGAGCTGTGTAGCCAAGGCCATCACAAAACCTTTTGTTCGTCCCGAGGGTGATGCTGACACATAGTCCGAAATTACCATTAAGGAATTTGATGCCAATTCCTAAGCCCATTATGTATTATTACAAGCTCTACCGATGTAGATATTTCTAGAATTGTTCATTATAAATCTGCTTATAATATTTGGCATACTTTGATCACCACTCATGAAGGTATTACTCATGAAGGCTAATCTCAATATGATGGTTTCTATATGCTTGATGGGGAATCATTGATGATATGCTTACTCATTTTACCATCGCTAATGGACTTAGTTCTATAAGTAAACCAATCGATAATGATCAAAATTTGCGAAAAATTATTAGAGCACTTCCTAAAGCTGAAAAAGTCAAAGTTGCCACCTTGAAAAAGTTGGATGACAAGGAGGAGATGGACTTCACCTAATCATGGGGAATCTAAAAACTTAAGAAATGAAGATAAAAGTAAGAGAAGATAGTGAGCCTCAAAAGAAAATTAATGTTGCATTCAAAGCATCCCCAAGAGAGCTCAAGAAGAAAAGTGTTGCCATTCTAACCACCTCGCATGATGAGCATGAAGATGATGAAGAACTCACTTTTCTAGTAAAGAACATGAGAAGAATGTACCACAAGAATTAAAGGAGAAGTGTCCAAACAAAAAGGTGGCAAGAAAAAAAGACAAGAGAAAAGCAAATAAAGTCACCACTTGAGATTCAGATAGTTAATCCGAAAGTGAGATTGATTCCGTACATATGTGCTTCATGGTTCAAGGAGATGACCCCTTGAGGTAAACTCAGAATCTCATTTAGATTTTGATGATATTAACATGGATGAATTAAGATAAGCTTTTGAAAAACTTTCAGATAACTATGATATTTTAAAAAGAAAATTTTGAAATTAAAGAAAAAAATAAGGTTTTACAAAATAAATTGAATACGATTTCAAAGAAAAGGAAAATTTATCTCTCTCTCTTAAAAATATTAAAAAGGATTTTGATGTTTATAAAGTTTCTTCTTTTAAAGAGAAATTTTTTAGTTTTGACAAATATGAGATTTGTGTTTTAAAAGTTAAAATTGATTGTTTGGGCTCAACCTTGAGTCAATATGTCTTTGGCCATAAGAGATTGGAATCCTTATTTCAAAAGAAACAAACTCCACATATTCATGCATATATCTACGGCATGCACGTATACGCACACATCATGCTCATAAGTAAGCCCATGTGTATTCTTGTTCACATTGGTATCCACAAAGGCCATCTTGTAAAATATTATTTTGATAGAGTAAAATTTTCAAATAAAAATATTTGGGTTCAAAATGTTAATGATTGGTCACTGATATTGCATATTCATTGTCAGATTTTTGTATTTTATCTTAAATAAACTCTGCTATTTAATTATTTTTATCATTTAAATCTTGCAAGCTTTTACTAAAGGAGAGGAGAGAGAAAACGAGCCTAAATGCCCAAGAAATTCAGATTAAATCAAAATTAATTAGGACAAATGTTCAGTTGAAGATCAGAGCAAATCAGTGAGATAACACCAAATGAAAATTGATTAAATTTGGATTTTTATGAATTCTTTTCAGCAGTTAGCTGAAGATCAACACTGACATCGTCAAATGCAGAGCTCAAATCGAGAAACTAGTTGTATAAATGAACGAAACAAATCATGGGAAAGATTTGCTTCCAAGATGTTGCCATTTGGCCACATCTTTGTCGCGGATCTACAGCATTCTGGTAAGATATTGGGGAGTATTTGCTCCCCCTATCTGCAGATGCTCTCCCCCGTTGATTTTTGCTATAATAACCTGCAAATTATGAGGCCAGAGAGAGCGATTCAACAGAGAGTATAGGGTAAGTTGTACTTTAGTTTGTAACTTAGATTTTTATTTATATAATTTTCTTTTTTCTTTATGTAACTTAGGCTAGAGAAGAGTTTCATGGAGGAATGAGAGTGAAGTTTGTACTAGGTAACAAAGGTGTAAGTTGATCTTCTTTTCTTACATTTTTACTTTATTGAATCAATGTTACAGTTTTATGTTCTTTTTTTTCCTCTTACTCTTATTATGTTGGGTTTTGATCATAATCTAAATGAAACCGATAGCATCGAACCTGCCTTGCCATTGCAAGTACCCTTGATGGCTTATGGTGATGGATAACCATTTCTATTTATTTTCTGCTTACTTTAAGTTCATAGTTTAAGTCTGAGAATGGGGAAGATCCTATTTTCTATGCTTCTCTACTTCAAAATGAGGTAAGTCTTTGCCAAGGATTCAAGGTAAGACATCAACCGAAAGAGGTAAGTAAATACCTTTAGAGTTTTTCTTATTTTCTTTTAATCTTTTAGTTTAGATCCACATCATCACCAACTCTCAACTCTTTACTATTTTTGTTTCTTTGCATATACTTATTTTTCATTTTCTCCACCTTCTCAATCCACTACTTTCTTCTTAACTTAACAATAGACTTCATATTTTCGTTTCTTTTAAAGAACAAGAAAAGAACTTCTAACCATTTTAAGTGAACTAAAAGAAAACTTACAACAAGCTTCCATCGCAAGTCCCGCCTTGTGAATCACGACCCGCATAGCCACTTTTTATCGCGAAAGCATTAAATACCTTGCACACTTCTATTCTTCATTTCTAAAATTCTCTATTTTCTCTAGGCTGGTCAAAACTCAATCAAATTTTAGCACCGTTGCTGGGGAGAGACGATAAGTAACTCTCTTTTTATTTACTTTATTGGTTAATTTTCTTCTCTGTTTTGTGTATAAGAGGAGACATTAAGAAAATTTTTATTGCAGTGGACATATGAGTAGCCCTGGACTCTGCTCAAAAAAATTGAGCCCAAAAACCCTCAGATTTGTTGCATTCCTACAACAATCTGAGTGAACTACTAACCTGTATTTGTTGGTTGAATTGCAAAGTTTAAAATTTTGCAGCTATTTATTTTCTTATTTAACTTACAGTACAAACTTTTCTTACCTCAACAGTAAATTATTGTTTGTAAATGCTAAAAAACATTTAGATTTGCATTTAGGCATGCATCTATTTTGTTACATTTTCTATTTACTGTTGAAGAGTGTTGGAGCCAAGGTATGTGTGCATAGCATTTAGTATAAGGCTCATTCTTGTATGAAATATTGCTTGAGTGTTACTTTTTTGCTATATACTTGTACACTGCACTAAACTGAATTAAGAGCTTGTACTATAAACAAGATAAGGTGAGAAAGTCATTATCCTCTCTTAGCTTACAAACAATCTCCTCACTTACTAACTCAAGCCTAACTAAAGCTGAGTAGACGTTGGCCCTAGGGACATCTCAAACTCAAATAGGAGACTGACCTAAGGAGGAAGTTGATTAGAATTTGATTCTTACCAAATCGGTGTCCAAGGTTGGGGACTGAGAGGCGAAACCTCGAAGAACAGTAGTTTGGCATAATTAGGCCTGTTGTTTAGGCACAGATACCTCCCACTGATCTTGCCCCTACCGGCTGATTAACTTATGGTCAGATTCTGCAATATACCCCCGGTAAATAGTCTAACTAGTTAGGAGTCATCTAGGTTTAACTTTACCATAACTTAGGTTAGATTTTTCTTTCTTTGTTTGTTTCTTTGTTTGCTTCTTTTTATTTTTGTTTTTGACATCTGTTAGATATGGATTACAATTACAATTATTCTATGTACATAGTAATTCATACTTCATACCGACATCTTTTGACTCGAATATTACCAACCGACATATCATAACTTTAACCAACCAGGCATGTCGGATTGGTCTTATCCGAATCAATATTATCTCCAATACCTATATTATGAATAAGATTGGAATAATTATCACCACTCTTTACTGAGTCAACGGGGACTTGACTCTCTCGAGTCATATTATCAAAGACCATTCTAACATTCAGCTTCAAAATTTTTTACTCATGATCAATTAATAGAAGAAAAAACTAAGGTGACTAAGAGTATAGAAGTCGTGATTGCATCTCAAGAACAAAATCTGAAAATGATGCATGCACAATTCTCACAAAACTTTCAAATCTAAAATCCTTACTCCATTTTTCAAGTCCCACCACAAGAAGAAGAACCTACGGACTAAAAAGAATGAAAAACTTGATTCAATTCGAAAATTATTTTTTCCAATCCCTCAATAGGCCAGAAGCACAAATGAGTCATTTGATCAATATAGTGAAAGGTAGGAATGAGAAAACTCTAATGAACACATGTTCGACCATTCCCAATTGTCCTAACCGTATTGATGAAAAACTAAGAATCACGGTGTCTTGGAGACTTTGACAAAGATTCAGTTTCACCATATACACTTGAACTTGACCAATATCAACCAATTGATAAATTGGCAAGTTTTCATTTCAATGAAATTGAACTTGAACGTGAATGTGAACCCGACCCACAACTTTGTAATTCAATTCCAATTTTTGAATCTATGTTGACTCCGGTATCCTTACTCAAATTGGACCAATTTCCCGAGCCAACATTGATTCCTGTATCTATAGATTTTAAAATTGAACAACCTCTTTTGGATAGTCACATTTCATTATTCGGAAAAGAATGTGAAATTAAATTCTTTGTTTGGACTCAACTCTTGAACCAAAACTAACTCTTGAACCCAAAGTTGATTTTCTCGAGCTAATAATGGTTACTGAACTTATCACTCTTGAACCAAGTCAATCATTCCACCAAGTCACATTCTTTTGTTAAACATAGGTATAGACCATAATAACTCCGTGATGATTTTTTAAGACTGGTCATGTAAAGGGAATAAATTTCATGATAGGATCTTTCATGATCCTATTCATATTGGAGATTATAAATATGTAAATAGAAAAGAGGTCTCAATAAAGGTGAGTTTTGTGAACTACCACATTATCATGATTCGGTAGCAACGCTTGGCCCAATCTGACTATCACCAGAACCACCACCTTGAGGCAACATTTTTCTTCCCTTTTCTTCTTTTTCATGCATTTATGCATTCATCCATACATTGAGGACAATGCATGAGATAAGTGTTGGGGAGGGTTCTAAAATAACATAGGTTTTCTTTTATTTACAAAAAAAAAAATTTTTTTTTTTAACATGTTTACTTTTAAAAACTTTTTGAAAAGAAAAACAATATTTTGACCTTATTTTTGTAAGAAATTAAGTTAAAAGGAATAGGAGAATCATGATTAGGATTTCTTATACTTGGTCAAAATAAGAATGTTTGTTTGATTTTCAGAGTTAGAAAGATAATTTGAAAAAGTAATTTAGCCTTGATTTTTAGCTTGATAAAATATGTGTACTTTATACACTTACACACATAGAGTTCAAAAACAAATATTCTTATGCTTTATTAAAAAAGGAAAAAAGAAATATATATATCAAAAATGTAAGTCATCTAGAGGGGGTGAATAGGTGACAAGCTAATCTAATGCAAAACAAATGCAAAATTAAAACTAATTACGCAAACTAACACTATTATGCTAAATACACTAAGTATAACCAAAGAGTGTAGCTGAGTTTCCGGTGAAGGGCTCTGAACTATCTCCTCAAGATTCCTTTAGATTAAGAGTTGAGGTGCCACTATGGCTCTCTTGGTTGAATACAAGTGTGACCAAACAATCCCAAATATATATTCAATTGAGCACAAGTATATCAAACATTTAAGGATATTAACAATAAAAGCATGCAAGATATATAAACACAAGTCTGAGAGAGAGAGAGAGATAAGCAATCGCAAATATGAGAAAATTGTTTCGAGGTTCGAGCACACTTTCTCTACGTCCCCGCCTTCAACACTATGAAGGATTTCTACAATAATTGATTCCGCAAGATCACCCGGTGCCGCAACACCTACAACAAGCTCGCTCAAGAACTTTTGGACCCGCAAGTCTCTCACTTATTCCCGCAAGAACAACGCACGCAATTCGTAAACTCGCTGAGACCGCAACCTCTACAACTCCTCCAAATATAAAGGTAGAACACTTGGTGATCACTTCTCTTGATCACCAGCAAATACTCTCACAACAAAGATCCTAGAGGATGAATATAGCAATGAAAAGGTCAAGCTTGTGTGAGAAAAAACTAGATAGATGTTATGGTGGAAAACTCAAGAAATCTCTTTTGAAAACTCAAGAAAACACTCTTGAAAAGCTCTCTTTTTGATATGAAAGTTTAGCCCAAAAACTTGTTGAAAAACTTCTGTGGAAGATAGGAAAAGCTAGTTCCAAAATACTTCTCAAAATCTTGTGTAAAACTCACTCAAAGACCCCATATTTATAAGCCAAGAAAAACTAACCGTTATGGTTCAAAAACTGGCCAGAATAGCCTGTCGGTCGACCGGGTGGTCGACCGACCAACGGTTAAATTTCTGATCATTGGAGACTGGCGGTCGACTGGCAGTCGACCGACTACTGTACAATAGGTCAACTTGTAGCATAGTTTTGAAGCCTAAAAAGTTAGAATTTAGAAATAAGTATATAAGATGAATTTGTAGATCTTGAAGTCCTCTATCTAATGCAACTTCAATTAGCTCAATATCATTTCGGAGTAGAAAGTTATGAATACAATACTAAAAGATATCAAATCTGAAACTGTAAACTATTTTCAGAACAAGAACAGAGTTCAACCCAATATTTGACATCTTTAACATTTGAATTAGAATTGATTATTGAATATGAAATGTAGCTCTGAAAGTTACCTTTGGGCCAACAATCTCCCCTTTTTGATGATGATAAAACTCATAGAGTTATATATGCATGGATTAAAGATAAGCTTTATTGAAGCTCCCCCTTAACTCATACATAGCATAAACAATAAGGATATTCAATGAAAGTACATAGATTAAACAAAACATATATATGCATAAATAACAAATATTTAACATGCATATAAACTCTAAATTCTTCTCTCCCTTTTTGTCAATTCATCAGCAAAGGGGAGAAGATAAACAAACAATAGAGATGTATATGTGATATATATTCATGAATAGAAGAGACGTTAAGTTAGCTCCCCTTGCATACATGCATTACATGGAGAAGAGATAATTAGACCCTAACCCACATAAAACATAATATACAATGTATAAGCGGAGATGTTAAGCTCCCCTTACACACGTGTATCACGTAAAGAAGAGAGGTCAAGCTCCTCAATATGAGATACACTCAATATGAATTTATATATAGAGAAGATGTTAAGCTCCCCTTGCATATAGGAAATATATATCAACAAATTTAAAAAAAATTGATAATATATAAAACAAAATTTTGAAATTTCTTGAGTCAACAAAACAAATTTTTGTACAACAAGTAAATTTTGATACCAGTTGTAGGTCATTTTAAGTTTTTGATACCAATAGAAGTTAAAACATAAAATATATTTTGATATTAAACAAATACCAATTGAAATCAATACATAAGCTTGTAAAGATACCAATTAACATTTAGGATAAAATCAAGCTTAGCATAAATAGTTTGTTCTTTGAAAGACATTGTAAAGCAAGTAAAATAAAAATCATATTTATGTATGTATGAAAATATTACTTGAAATTTGGTGCATACATATATAGAAAACACATATGAGTATACAAAAATAAAGTTCCATGAAGATCATGTGTATAACTCATAACTACCACCCTATTCATGCATATGTTTGAAAGATATTCAATAAGGCACATAAGGCATGATCGCCCAACCAACCGCCCTTGGATGGTAGGAGTTTTCAAAAATAAGATTTAAAACTATTTTAACATATTTGAAAACTCTACCAATTGAAGAATACGAAATTAGTTTTATAATAATTTTGAAAAATAGTATGAAATCCTTTAAGTAAGGAATAAAACAAATATATATTCTATAATATATGAAAATTACACGATAATTAACACTCAAAAATCTATAAAGCTCATATAGGCTCATGAATCAAAATCATGAGTAAACAAAAGATATATAGAGTGTACAAAAATTATGTAATCAACAAAATCATAGAGATAAGTCAATAAGGGTCAAAACAAAAACTAACATAAAATTCTTTTTCTCAAAAACTTGATATATCATATTCTTATGCAAGAATCATCAAAACTAGGACATACAATATACAATCAAAAAGCAAATGAGTACACAATAGAAATAGATCATGCATAGCATGTAACTCAAAAATTGCATATGCATAATACAAGTTTTAATAGAATATGCATATGAACATGATACAGGCATGTAAATTTATTATAAATTTTTTTTTTAAAAATACATGCATAGCTAACAACCAATCAACTCATCTACAAGCACAAAACAATATAGAATGAGTCTAGGTCACCACACTAGCATATAAGCATTAAAATTATTTAAAATATATTTAAAGTGGAGGAAGAAATGGTTACCAAAAACCGTGTAGCTAATTCATTTCTCCAAAACATGAGGTGGTCCTCCCACCATGCTCCCTTGATAGCGATACATCAAATGAGTGCCTCCTTCAAGCTCTAATTGCATCTACTATCAAGGTACGAATCCTCTCACGTTTTGTGAGAACCCACACCTATATCAAAGACAAGTGATAGAAATTTTGATACCCATATTTTTTTGGGTCCATGGGGTTAGAAGCAATAGGAACTCAAACATTGTTATTTCCAAGATTTAAAGAATTTAGTTTATCAAAATAAAATTTAACAAGATGGCCTTTGCGGCCAAAATGTGTACATGTGTACACTCTAGTATACATATGAGAATGGGTGTGACCATGGTGTACATGAGGTGCATGCCGTGTAGGATGTGCATGCATATGTGATTTATTTCTTGCGAAACATAAATTCTAATTATTTATGTTTAAATGCACATTGGCTCAAAGTGGAGCCCAAATAATTAATTCTATTTTTTAAAATATGAATCTCATGTTTATCAATAAGAGGTGATGAAATAATAGCATGAGGAAAACCATTCTTTTTCTTTTAAAACAATTTTCTTTTTCAAAGAATTATTTTCTTCACAAAAATCATTTAATTTTGAAGACAAGGAAACATTATCTTTTTTCAAAAGTTCATTTTCTTTTGAAATAATATTAAATTTATTTCGGAGAGAATCTTTTTTTTAAAGCAAAATTATTTTCATTTTCTAAACTTTTGTTTTCCATTTTTAACAAATCATATTTTTAAGAAGTTGTTGACAAAACATAGTAAGATCATCATATGGCATATCAACATCATCATCAAGCTCGAAATCGGAGTTTACCTCAAGGGGGTCATTCCCATGGACCATGTAGTACATATTGAAAGTTTCACTTCCATCATCCGAGTTACTCCTCATATAGTATTGCTTTTGTTCACCAAGCGAGACAAGTGTGTTTCATATTACAAAAGCCGAATCAAAGTTAGCAACCCTAAATAAATATTCATCATTTAGGGTATATTTTAAAGCATGGATGGCTTTTGTGTTAGCCTAAAAATACTTGCCATTAACTAAATAAGATTTCTTAATGGTGACAAGATAAGCATGAATTCCTAAGGCTTTTAGATACATGGACATCTTAAATTTCTAAGTTTGGATGTTAAGAATGTCAAACATAAGAGGCGTCATGAAATGCATGTGTGTGTGCGAACAAATATTGTGATTAGCTAAAATGAGGATCTTTAACTCAAGGTTGTTAGATCCAAATCAAGAGCACTAAGCTCTGATACTACTTGTAGGTCACCTAGAGGGGGTGAATAGGTGACAAGCTAATCTAATGCAAAACAAATGAGAAATTAAAACTAATTATGCAAACTAATACTATTATGCTAAACACACCAAGTATAACTAAAGAGAGTAGCAGATTCCCAGTGAAGGGCTCTGAACTATCTCCTCAAGATTCTTCTAGATTAAGAGTTGAGATGCCACTATGACTCTCTTGGTTGAATACAAGTATGAGCAAACAATCCCAAGTATATATTCAATTGAGCACAAGTATATCAAACATATAAGGATGTTAACAATAAAAGCATGCAAGATATATAAACACAAGTATGAGAGAGAGAGAGAGAGATAAGCAATCGCAAGCACGAGAGAATTGTTTTGAGGTTCAAGCACACT
Organism: Agave tequilana; assembly: GCA_038442645.1. Lineage (NCBI taxonomy): Eukaryota > Viridiplantae > Streptophyta > Magnoliopsida > Asparagales > Asparagaceae > Agave > Agave tequilana. The sequence goes on along the minus strand of JAVJIF010012179.1, from coordinate 73,643 downwards.
TACTCTACGTCCCCGTCTTCAATACTATGAAGGATTTCCACTATAATTGATCCCGCAAGATCACCTGTGCCGCAACACCTGCAACGAGCTCCCTCAAGAACTCTTAGATCTGCAAGTCCCTCACTTATTCTCGCAAGAACAGCACAACCCGCAAACTCGCCGAGGCCGCAACCTCTATGACTTCTCCAAATATAAAGGTGGAACACTTGGTGATCGCTTCTCTTGTTCACCAACAAATACTCTCACAATAAGGATCCTAGAGGATGAATATAGCAATGAAAAGCTCAAGCTTGTGTAAGAAAAAACTAGATAGATGTTGTAGTGAAAAACTCAAGAAATCTCTTTTGAAAACTCAAGAAAAACACTCTTGAAAAACTCTCTTTTTGATATGAAAGTTTCGCCCAAAACTTGTTGAACAACCTCTGTGGAAGATAGGAAAAACTAACTCCAAAACACTTCAAAATATTGTGTAAAACTCACCCAAATGTTGGCCCAAAAGGTTACACTCTCCATTTATATACGTTTTGATGATAACAAAACATATAAAAGCTATCTGGTACTAATAAAGATTCTAGAATGAATTTCAGGTTTGTACAAGTCTTGATGGCCTTAAGCATGTTGCAAGGTTAATGGGCTAAAAGCATGTTGTAAGGTTGATGTCGCAAGAGGACTCTTTCATAGGAGAGGAGGCTCTAATTCGGCAACGCGGTTCAGAGACACCTTCCTATATAGTTTTTATTGTTGTTAGTTTGTTAAAGGATAGTATATAGTGTTGAAGCTCAAATTCCCCACACACACAAAATTGCACGTGTTTTCAAAAGACTATTTTTTGTCTCTAGTGTAAAATACCTTAAATAGACCTATTTCAGTATTTGCAAACTCAGTTTATTGTATTTTATAAAGTCTTGACAAAAATCATTTTTGAAAATAAACTTATCTTCAAAACATTTTCATTTCGAAAATTTTCTGTTTTGACCTATTGCGGTCGACCGGGCGGTCGACCGGCTCTGTTACAGGTCAGAACGGTCGACCGCGCGGTCGACCGCATTCTGACCGTTGGGTGCGTGCATGTGTGCACGTTATCCGGTCGACCGGGCATCGACCGGACCCCATATCGGATGACCGGGCGGTCGACCGACTGACTGCACCCAACTCTCTGTTTGGGACAGTCGACTGGACGGTCGACCGGAGCCTGCCAACGGTTAAAAGTTTTTGAAAACCGATCAACCGGCCGGTCGACTGTGAGAGTTTTTTCTGCCAAACGGCTAGTTTTTTAAACATGTTTTAAAACGTGTTTTTCTCTCAAAATGTGGTTTTAGGCTGGCTTTGGGTCTTATCCTTCCTGATTAGTCAAATTTAATATTTACCCTTTAATCCCTACCTATATCCTATAAATAGGGTTGGATAGGGTTGAGGAGAATTACAGCAATATTTGCAAAGAAATCAAAGTTTGAGTATTCTTGAAAGAAGTTTTTGTTCTCAGTTTTTGTGCTCTAATCTCTGATTTTTCTCTAAAGTTTTTGAATCAAATCTCTCTTCTACTTTGTTTTATTTTTCACCTACAAACCTTGAGCTTCAATCCTATATATTATTCTCTACAGTTTTGTAAAGAAAAGTTTTTCGAAAGAGAGTTTGTGGTCTTTTGATCACTAAGTGATTATTGTATTTGTGGCTCCTCTACCTCTGGACTAGAGGAGTGTGATTGAGGAGTTGGGTACTCCCTAGTGGTTGTAATCTTTTGTGAAATTTCTAATGGATCGAAAATTCTTCTGGGTGAAGGCGGGGATGTAGAGCTGGGTGCTCGAACTTCGAAACAAATCTCTGTGTTTGCGATTGGTTTACTTGTGTTGTTTACTTTATATTCATACATTCATTCCTATATTGTCGATCTATACTCTCACAATAAGATTGCATTGCGCACCTCAAACTCTTATTTAGAGGAATCACGAGGAAGGAGTTCAGAGCCCTTCACGAGGTATTCGGCTTCTAATCTTACTTTGAGTGATCATTGCATCATCTTATTTTTAAATTTGTGTATTGATTAGCATAATCACCTATTCACCCCCCTCTAGGTGATTTCAATTGGTATTAGAGCTAGGACTCTAGTTTTTAGCTTCACATCCTTAGAGAGATCCTATAAGTTGCTAATCACTATTTTCATATCTTCATTCATACACTAGTAAAGATGGCCGATAACATTAAGACCCCTCCCAAATTTGATGGACTCAACTTTCCATATGAAAAGTTAGGATGAACATTTTTCTGCAATCTCTAGGTAGCCGAGTTGCTAAGTCTTTGACCAAGCCCTATAGTGCACCCGTAGGTGAGGAGGACACTTGGTCCGATCTTACCTCCAAGAAATTTGAGGCTAATTCGAACGCTCAAAATGCCTTACTTTTAGCATTGAATGAGGATGACTTAATACGGGTTATCCATTGCAAGTCCGCCTATGAGATTTGGCAACACTTATTGGTCACTCATGACGGAACATCACAAGTCAAGAGAGCTAAAATTGATCTCTTGCGTTCCCAATATGAATGCTTTAAAATGCAAGAAAATGAATCTATTGATGATATGATTACTAAGTTTACTAAAATCACAAATGCTCTTGCTTCTCTAGGTGATGAAATCAACAACGACCAAAAAGTGCGTAAGGTGATTCGTGCTCTCCCTTCATCATGGGAAATCAAAGCTACCACCTTGAAGGAATTGAATGACAAAGACGAGATGCAGCTCATAAGTCTTATCGAAAATCTTAAGACTCATGAGATGGAGAAAAAGGGTAGAGAAGAAGCGGCGCCTCAAAAGAAAAAATCTATAGCTTTCAGGTCTACCTCCACCAACTACGATGATGAAGAAGATGATGAAGAGCTATCTCTTGTTGTGAGAAATATTAAAAGAATGTACCACAAGAATAAGCTCAACCATAGAAGGCGATGGGAAGGGAAGGAGGAGAAGAAGATCACATGCTACAACTGTTAGAAACCCGGACACATCATGACCGATTTTCCAGATTTCAAGAAAAAGATATCTTCCTCCTTGAAGCAAAAGAAGCCGTTTGTAAAGAAGGTGTACAAATACACTTGAGATTCGGAAAGTGAATCCAAAGATGAAGTTGACACGGCTAATGTGTGTTTCATAGCAAACACACCTAAGGTAACTACCGAACCATTTGATGATGATAGTGAAATAAGTAAAGAATTATTATTACAAGCTTTCATTAAACTTTCAGAAAGTTTTGATTCTAAAAAGGAAGATTGTTTAAAATTGAAAAAGAAAAATGAAATGCTTAAAAATCAAATTGTTATTTCTTCAAAAGAAAAGGATGAATTATCTTCTACTCTTATTTTAACACAAAGAGATTTTGATGCCTATAGAGTTGCTTGCAAAACTAAATATCCTAAAATTGATGAAAATGAGTTGTCTATGTTAAAAACTAGAATAAATGATTTGGGAAATATTTTAAAAGAATATACTTTTAACAATACTAAATTAGAAGAATTGTTTTCAAAGAAGCACATGCATACTCCACATTTAAACATGATAAAACATCTCATGCTAAAACTCCACATGTTCATCATGCCAACACTTCACATGTCAATCATGCAAAAACACCCCATGCTCACAAATCATATGTTCATAAACCAAATGCTCATTATGCTTTTAAATATGGAAGAATTTATAAATGTACTTATTGTGGCCGGAATGGTCATTTAGCTAAATTTTATTATGATCATATAAATAATACCAATAATCATGTTTGGGTTCGAAACACTAACGCATTAGGACCCAAGAAAATATGGGTACCAAAATCAAGCTTTAAATAACTCCAAGACGTAAGGAGCGGTGGTACCTTGATAGTGGTTGCTCAAGGCATATGACATGGGACATCAATAATTTCGCAACCCTATCGAGGTATGTTGAAGGTGGCACCGTCACCTTCGGAGATGACTCCAAGGGCACCATCATCGGTATAGGTAACATTAAGATTAGTACATCTCCTTTAATTGAAAATGTAGTTCTTTTTGATGGGCTTAAACATAATTTACTCAGTATTAGTCAACTATGTGATCGTGGTCTCAAAGTTATTTTTGATGAATCTTCTTGCAAAATTTTTGATTGTAAAACCAATGAATGCATTCTCACTAGATTTCATAAAAATAATGTCTATATTATTGATATTCTTAATTTAGATTGCACTACAAAATGTTTAAATGCTTTTGATGAGATTTCATGGTTATGGCATAGAAGATTAGGTCATGCCTCTTTTGATCATCTTTCTAGAATAAATTCTAAGGAATTGGTGAAGGGTATTCCTTATTTGAAGTTTGAAAAAGACCGCATTTATGGTGTGTGCCAACTTGAGAAACAAACTAAGACTTCTTTCAAACCAATCAAGGATATCATGACATCTAATCCATTAGAATTAATTCACATGGATCTTTTTGGACCAACTAAAACTAAAAGCTTAAATGGAAATAAATATGTTTTTGTTTTAGTAGATGATTTCTCTCGTTTCACTTAGGTTTTCTTTTGGAGCATAAAGATCAAACTTTTTCGCATTTTAAGACTTTTCGAAAATGGGTTGAAAAAGAAAAAGGATTTTCGATTTTACGCATAAGAAGTGATAGAGGTGGTGAGTTTATCAACCAACTCTTTATGACTTTTGTGATGAAAAAAGAATTAAGCATGAAATGTCATGTCCTAGAACTCTACAACAAAATGGAGTAGTTGAACGGAAGAATAGAACTCTTCAAGAAATGGTTAGGACTATGATAAGTGAATACGGGCTCCCTCAATACTTATGGGCCGAGGTCGTAAACACCGCATGCTATATATCAAACCAAATTTACTTATATAAAAATACTTTCAAAACTTCTTTTGAAATTTATCATTTAAGAAAACCAAATGTTTCATACTTTAAAGTTTTTGGATGCAAGTGTTTTGTTTTGAACACCAAAGATAATTTGGGCAAATTTGATGCTAAGACTTTTGAAGCAATCTTTGTTGGCTATTCTAACACTAGCAAAGCATATAAAGTGTTCAATAAATCATCTCTTACTATTGAAGAATCTATGCATGTTAAATTTGAGGAATCTAATGCATTTGTTGAGAATGTTGTAGAGATTGACTCATTAGGTGAGGACATGGAGAAAATATCCTTGAAGTACTCACCCATCTAAGAAGACAAGCAAGAACCTAATGGTGAAGTTCAAAAGGATGAAGTGGAACCATCACAACCACTTCCTAAAGATTGGAGATACGCCTCAAATCATCCCTAAGATCTCATCATAGGTGATGTATCAAAGGGGGTAAGCACTCGCTCCAAACTCCATGATTTGTGTGGGCATTATGCATTCATATCTCATTTTGAACCCAAAAACATCCTCGAAGCCGAGGGTGACTCATATTGGTTACTTGTTATGGAAGAAGGCGCAACCAAGTTTGGCATCTTATTCCTAGACCCCATGATAGACCAACAATTGGTACTAAGTGGATTTTTAGTAACAAGTTGGATGAGTCAGGTAATATTGTTAGGAATAAGGATAGGTTAGTGGCCCAAGGTTACACTCAAGTTGAAGGAATCGACTTTGAGGAGACCTTTGCACCCGTAGCACGACTAGAAGCCATACGGATCACACTAGCTTATGCATCCTATAAAAATTTCAAACTTTTTCAAATGAATTTAAAAAGTGTATTTTTAAATGGTTTTATTGATGAGAGAGTATATGTTGAACAACCCCCGGTTTTGTGGATCATATACATCCAAATTTTGCTTTTAAACTAGATAAAGCATTGTATGGTTTAAAACAAGCTCCAAGAGCATGGTATGAAAAGCTTTCTAGTTTTCTTTTATCAAATAATTTTGTTAAAGGTAAAGTAGACACCACATTATTTACTAAACATGTTGGTAGTGACATTCTTATAGTACAAATATATGTTGATGATATAATCTTTAGTTCTACTAATGAATTACTTTGCAAGGAGTTTGAACAATGTATGCAACGTGAATTTGAGATGTCATTAATGGGTGAATTGAACTATTTTCTTGGACTCCAAATCAAGCAAATGCGTGATGGGATCTTCATATGTCAAACCAAGTACTCTAAGGAACTCATCAAGAAATTTGGGCTTGAAGACTCAAAAATTTGCAACACTCCCATGCCTACCACCACCAAGCTTGACAAGGATGACAAGGTAAGAGTGTTGACATAAAATTATATAGAAGCATGATTGGTAGTTTGTTATATTTAACGGCTAGTAGGTCGGATATTATGTTTAGTGTGTGTCTTTGTGCCAGATTCTAATCTTGTTCCAAAGAATCTCATTTAATTGCAGTAAAACGTATTATTCGTTATATTAAGGGCACTATTAGAATGGGTCTATGGTATCCGAAGACCGGACAATTCTCAATGACAAGTTTTCGGATGCCGACTATGCGGGTTGTAGAGAGGATAGGAAGAGTACTAGTAGAACATGTCAATTTCTTGGTAATTGTCTTGTTTCATGGTCTTCCAAGAAATAAAATTCAATAGCCCTCTCAACCGCCGAGGCGGAGTATGTTGCGGCGGGGGCATGTTGTGCTCAAGTCCTTTGGATGAAACATACTCTCCTTGATTATGATTTGCATTATGATCATATCAAAATATTTTGTTATAATACTAGTACTATTCATATGACTAAGAATGCAAATCAACATAGTAAGACTAAGCACATTGAGATTCGATATCACTTCCTTAGAGATCATTTTGAGAAAGGTGATATTGATTATGTTTTTATTAATTTTCAACTTACCGATATTTTCACTAAACCACTTGACTTCAATAGATTCTCTTTTATATATGGTGAACTAAATGTTTGTGTTATTGACTAAATAAGTTTTCTTACTATCATATCCCTTTTGATGTATGACAAAAAGGGGGAGAAATATGTGTGGTTATGTTTATGTTTTGTTTTATGTTTAGTGTTTTGGTGTATTTGTTTTGTTTTCTCAAATAATAAGTTATTGTTTTATACTTGTTTAATATAGAACTATTTGAGGGGGAGTTTTTACCTCATTTCTATATCTTGTGTTATAACTTATATGTTTTGCCATTATCGAAAAGGGGGAGATTGTTGGCCAAAAGGTTACACTCTCCATGTATATACGTTTTGATGACAACAAAACATATAAAAGTTATTTGGTACTAATAAAGATTCTAGAATGAATTTTAGGTTTGTACAAGTCTTGATGGCCTTAAGCATGTTGCAAGGTTAATGGGCTAAAAGCATGTTGTAAGGTTGATGGTGCAAGAGGACTCTTCATAGGAGAGGAGGCTCTAGCTCGGCAACGCGGTTCAGAGACACCTTCCTATATAGTTTTTATTGTTGTTAGTTTATTAAAGGATAGTATATAGTGTTGAAGCTTAAATTTCCCATACACACAAAATTGCACGTGTTTTCAAAAGACTATTTTTGTCTCTGGTGTAAAATACCTTAAATAGACCTATTTCAGTATTTGTAAACTCAGTTTATTGTATTTTACAAAGTCTTGACAAAAATCATTTTGAAAATAAACTTATCTTCAAAACATTTCCATTTCGAAAATTTTCTGTTTTGACCTGTTGCGGTCGATCGGGCGGTCGACCGGCTCTATTACAGGTCAGAACGGTCGACCGCGCGGTCGAGCGCAGTTCTAACCGTTGGGTGCATGCATGTGTGCATGTTATCCGGTCGACCGGGGCGGTCGACCGGATCTCATGTCGGGCGGTCGACCGACTAACTGTACCTAACTCTCTGTTTGGGACTGTCGACTGGGCGGTCGACCTGAGCCTGCCAACGGTCAAAAGTTTTTGAAAACCGATCGACCGGCTATCTTATCTGCTCGGGTCAAAATTCGTTGTCCGGTCGGTCGACCGTGAGAGTTTTTTCTGCCAAACGGCTAATTTTTTAAACATGTTTTAAAATGTGTTTTTCTCTCAAAACGTGATTTTAGGCTGATTTTGGGTCTTAGCCTTCCTGATTAGTCAAATTTAATATTTACCCTTTAATCCCTACTGATTAGGAAAGAATAGTGTGGAGTATAAATGCGCAGATATTCAACAAAAGAAAGAAGGTTTAGAGTCAACCTTAGGTGCTTGATCACTCCACAATGTATTTAAAATGATTGATGTATCCTTTCCAAATCACCGTAGTAGCACAAGCTATACGGGTCGAATCCACAAGGAGAGCTCACGATGAAAGCTTTACGGTTTAATGTGAAGATAGAAAATGAAAGTTCTTCTTTGTTTTAAAAGAATGCAAAAGACATGGAAAAAGAAATGAAAGAATTGGTGGTTGGTTTGTACATGAAATGAAAACTATGGAAATAAAATGAAAAGAAACGAAGACAAGATTTGTTTTGAAATTAATACTAAAAGAATGAAAACTTGTAGAAGACTTTTAGATGAGAAAGGCCATGACTAGCTAACATTACTAACTTGTTAACTTACTAATCTCCGTTAGGGTGATGCTTGCCTCATGTTGATTCATCGGCATATGTTTGTCTTGCGTGTTGGTCTAGTTACTTTCCCACTTGATTGACGGGTAATCTTCTTGGACTTGTCTTGTAGCCTCATTGATGTCATAGGCCTTCAAGATAGACTTTCAATGGTGGAATCAAAAAAGTTGCCACTCAAGGGATGCTAAGGAAGAAGATACAACATTCATTAATTGAAGTAAAGAAGTTGTACAACAAATAGCATATGGTTGGTGATCCATCTCCATGTTCCATCAAGGCACTTGTTCTAAAGACAAGGCTCTAAATGAGGCACACATGAATCATATGGAGAATTACAACAAGAGATTGCCAAGCATGAAAGTAACCCATCGAGGATGAAAAAGACTCAATCAATTGCAAGATGAAGAATTTGCATTCACCCAAGAGAGTAGAAGTTAAGCAAGATTAGTTGTTAGCTAGTCATGTTAGAAGAATTTAGCTACTAGCCATTACAAGAAAAGAAAAGCAATTCATGAATAAGAGTGCAATGAAAGTAAAGCTTGAATGAAAGAATGCAAGTAAAGTACTAGAAAATGCTCAAGTAGAGAAAGGAGATTGGATTAAACCTTGCTTCACAAGTTGTCACACCTTGATTTACACAAGCTTTCTCTCTCTCACAATCTCTCTTTTTGCAGAATTTCTAGGGAGGAAGAAGACTAAGAGAAATAAAACCTAGAGAAAAATCAAAATACAATCTCTTTCTCTATTCTCTCCTCTCTCCTCTCTCCTCTGGTTTTTGCGAAGGCCCTGGTGGTGTATTTATAGCCTCAGAGAGAAGCCTCTAGAACCCAGGTTGTTGGAGAGAATCTCGGGCTCAACGGCCTTGTAACTGCCGCCGAATCGCGGCAGTTGCCGTGGATATGCGGCAGAATCTTGGCCGTTGAGGCCGAGATTTCTGTTGCGCTTATCTCGTAGGTTGTTAGCCACGTGGACCTTCTGGAAGTCTGAGCTGACGCGTGGATATATCCTGATCCTGGCCTCAACCTTTGGGCTCTCTTTTGGGCTTTGATTTATTCTCCTTTAATTCTTGATAATTAAAGGGATTTTGGGCCTTTTCTCTATTAGAATATGGACCTGCAAAAATAGAGAGAAAAAGATTAAAAAATTACATTTTTATATACAATATGCATGGTATGGATGTGGTAAAATATGCAAAAATGAATAACAATCACACCCCCATGCCTAGCTTTTGCTCGTCCTCGAGCAAAAAATAAAGAAAAAGAAAATCCTAACTAGTTTATTACACCACTTTCGTAGGTGACACGATTGCACTGAGCACGTGCAACAAGCCGTTAAACCTCTAGGTTGTTGGCCCAAAGGCCTATCACCCTAGTTTTGATGATGATCAACTCATGAAGTTATGTTTACTAATGATCTTGTGTTTAATTAGTGACAGATTCCTTATCAAGATCTTAGTAGGGGTGGAGCTTCAACAAAGGATAAAATGTCAAGTTGGAAGCTAGCACCGGTCGATTCACGAGCCTATGCATCAAGAACACATCTAGAGATGAGCTCGGTGGATTGCATTTGGACCAAGTCAAGAAGATGAGAAGCCTTCAAGTGAAGACTTCAAGAAGATGAAGACTTGTGTCTAGGTATAAGATTTTGTTTTTGTTTAGATAAAATGTAAAGGATAGAATAGATTGGTGGATTGCTCAAGTCATATCACACACACACTCTTTAGATTTAATTGTCTTTTCATAAAAGAATTTTTAGTTAGAAAAGACTCTTTCATTTTGGTAAAAGATTTTTCCTTATGACAAAATATCTACTTTGGGTTTTGGTAATCTCTTATATACATATCCTTTAACCAAAACAAGTTTAGTACTTTATGTCAAAAACTAGATATTTCATCTTGATTGTGTAGTGGATCATATCCATACACACTATGCCTTAAAGTATATCTTGTTTTTGTATTTGATGAAAATTTGGAAAAACATGTTGATTTAGAAAAACAGTTTTTATTATGAGCCAATATTTTCAAGTTACAAAAATAGTCAAATCTTTAATAACATGCCTTGATTTTGTGCAAGCATGTTTCTATATTATAAAACTATTTTTTGTAGAATTTCTAAGTATTTATGGGATTTTTTTTATTAAGCCAAAAAGACCAATCTTTAAATCCCAATTTTTCTGGTTCTGGCAGTTCTGATTTTTCAGAACTGACAGTGGCCGGTCGACCGGGTCGGTCAACCGGACGTGCACAGACGTGCACGCCTGTGTGCACTGGAGAACGGTCGACCGTTCCGGTCGACCGCTTCAGAGAGTCTGCTCTCTGGAAATTCCGGTCGACCGCACCGGTCGACCGACAGAGAAGTAATTCTCTGCTCCAGGTGCGCGGTCGACCGGGCCGGTCGACCGGAGGCTCCAACGGTCGGATTCTTGACCGTTGGCGGTCGACCGGACCGGTCGACCGGCAGCTCTGACAGAGCCCAACGGTCAGATTTTTCTGGCCTCTATAAAAGGGGGTTTTGTCATTGTTTGAAGCTAAGATTTTAGGAGAGCTTTTGTCCAGTTATTTCCATTCTTTAGCAGAGTTTTCTCCACAAAATAGAGTGCCAATATTTCCTATTAAAAGGGATTTTATCAAGAGAGTGTTTATTGTGATTTCTTGAGTTTTCCATCAAAGTTCTTTCCTGATTTCTCACACTACACTTGAGCATCCATAGTTATATCTATCCTATAAGAGTGTTGTAGTGAGAGTTTTGTTAGGTGATCAAGTGTTTAGATCACCAAGATCTTTCTTTGTATTTGAGGAAGCGGGCAAGTGTGCTCGCGGTGTTTTGAGTTCGGGTGCGGACTTGTTGTACGAGGTGCGGCCTCGACGAGCCGGTGGGCTTGTGGTGTGTAAGGGACTTTGGGAGTCCGAGGGCTTGTAGGTGTTGCGGCACCAAGGAGAGATCCGGTTGGATCGTGCATAGTGGAAATCCTTCGTGTGTCGAAGGCGGGGATGTAGAGCAAGTGTGCTCGAACCTCGAAACAAACCCTTTGTGTTTGTGATTGCTCACTCTTGCTCTCTTACTCTTTTTGTCTCACTTATATCTTGCATTACTTTATAGTCTTTATCTCTTATATGCATGATATACCTTTGTGCTCATAATTGCTATACTTGCTTGGGATTGTTATTAACACTAGTATTCAACCAAGAGAGCCAACGCGGCACCTCAACCCATTCAAGGGGAATCTAGAGGAGTTTGTCCAGAGCCTCGCAAGGGGAATTCGGCAACACTCTTGTGTTATACATAAGTGTTCAATTAAAAGAAGTTTAATTTGGTCAACTTAGTTTTAATTCCGCATTATTTGTTCATAAGTGACCATTAGATTAGCCATCACCTATTCACCCCCCCTCTAGGTGATCTTACAATTGGTATCAGAGCCAAGTGCTCTTGATATTAGGTCTAACAACCTAGAGTTAAAGATCCTCATTTTTAGGCTAATCACAATATTTTGTACACACACCATGGAGTTCATGTCACCACCCACCTTTGACATCCTTAACATCAACATTTGGAAGGTTAAGATGTCATTGTACCTCAAGACCTTAGGCATTCATGTATATCTTGCTACTACTAATGATTCATATTTTAATAATAGCAAGTACTTTGAGGCTAATGCAAAAGCCCTTCATGCTATCAAGTCAACCCTAAATGATGATTATTTATCTAGGGTTTCTAATGTTGAATCGGCTTTTGTAGTATGGAACATCATCACCTCCCTCGGCGAAAAAGATCTATACTATGCGGGGAGTGACTCGGACGTTGGAAGCGACATCCCCAACGTATGCTATATGGTCCAAGGGGATAACCCCTTGAGGTAAATTCCGAGTCCGATGATGAGGACATGTCATATGATGAGCTATCTACTTTTTGTCATCTTTTTCTTGAAAAATATGACATGATTAGAAAAGAAAATAAAAATTTGAAAAAGAACATTGCTTGCATGCATAAAGAACATGACTCATTTAGAGATAACATTGCATGCTTAGAAAAAGATAATAAAAGTTGGAAAAAGAAATTTGATTGCATGCATGTAGAAAATGATTCTTTTAGAATTAAACTTGCATATTTAGAAAAAGAAAATGAAGATTTAAAAAATGAGAATATTTCCTTAATGTCTAAATTGAATGATTTATGTGAGGGAACACTATTTTGAAAAATAAGATTGATTTGGTGGAAAAACAAAAGGAAGATGTTTTTCAAGAAAATATCACCTTGAAAAGAAAATTTGTTGAAAAAGAAAAAGATTTTGTTTCACAAAAGAAAAAGAAAAATGATCATATATCTCATCATGCTTTACATGCCACCACAAATGAGATAAATGTTTTGAAAAATAAAATGGATAATTTGAGTTCAACTTTGAACTCTTGTGCATTTAATCATACTAAGTTGGAGTCAATGTTTTCAAAGAAACAAACTCCTCATGTTCATGCACATCACTCTCATCATCATGCTTATGTTGCACAACATGATCACACTCCTACACATAAGCATACTAAGGTGTACGTATGTACACATTGTGGCCGCAAAAGCCATTTAGCAAAATTTTGTTTTGATAAGAAACCTCATTTATATTTTGCTAAGTATAAAAGATTTTGGGATCCTTACAATAAAGCTAACCCCAAAGGACCCAAGAAAGTATGGGTACCAAAACCCCCACCCTTGATTTTGATGTAGGTGAGGGCTCTCACAAAACGTGAGAGGATTGGTGCCTTGATAGCGGATGCAATGGACATGATGGACAAATTTTTGGATGCATTGCTATCAAGGAAATTTTGGTGGGTCAACCACCATGCTAGGAGCTTTGGAGTTGGTAACAATTTCTAAACTCCTATTTCATTATGCACATGCTTTTAATTTCATGTATCATATAGCATTTTTTTTTGGTGCTTCATGTGGCATTTAAATGCTTAAATGTAGAATGTGTCAAAACTTGCATTTATACATATATGAATAGTGAACTACAATTGACTCATATATATTTGAACTTCATGCTCATTTGTATCCACTATATGCATGTGTATAGGCTAGTTTGATGATTCGGTCATTTATACTTGTTATGCCTATCTTTGATCTTACTTCATGTATATGTGTGTTTAATTCAAATCTAATAAATATACATGTATACCCCTTGAGTCATTTGCCTTCATATTGGACTCTTTTCATATTTGGGATATGTATGCATATTGTTAGAATTGGATAAATCATACATATACCATGAAGATTAGTATTTTAAATAAATAATAATAAAAAAAATGATTTTTCATGTTTTTGATTTGTACAACAAAATGTGATTTATGATCTTTTTGAGCTTGAATGACTATTTTCATAAAAATGCTATTTACATGATCTTTTGAACACTCATCTTTATGATACAAAATATTTTGAGCTTTATAGACCATGAGTGATTAAATCTTTATGTATTTAGCAATGCTTTATGAAAAATATATGATTTGTTTTAAGATGAAAAATAAGATTTTCATGAGATTCATGCTTCACTTTCTATTTTCATGAAAATACCATTTACATAACCTTTGAACACTCATCTTTTATGATAAAAGATAATTTTTGAGCTTTATGGACTATGAGTGCTTAAACTTGCATGTATTTAGTATTATTCATGGAAAACTTTTCACTTTGTATTTTTGAAGGATCTTTAACTAGTTTGTCAAAAATCCATTTAAACTAGTTATCTATTCTTCAAATTGATTCACATGATCCTATTTTTAATCATATGGATAAATTCTTTTGTATTTTCAAAATTTATTTGATGCTTCATGATTTGAATATTAGTTTAAATGTTAGCATTTGTCAACACTTGGATTTATACTTATAAACATTATGGATCACAAATAAATCTATATATGATTGGATTTGAATGCTTATTTGTGCCCATTAGGTGTGCTAGTATAGCCTAAGTTTTGATGATTATTACATTTTAAACTTGTATTCCCATTTTGGATTTATGCTATGATCATGTGCTTTCATTTCATGTATATGTTTGTCTTGCCAAAACATTAAGATATACATGGATACCTCTTGAGTCATTTGCCTTTCATGCAAATCTATATATGGACTCAATTGTGTTTTAAGGATATGTATGTATACTTAATGTCTTATCAAAACATACATATATCTTGAAATATAAATTTTTGTTTTTAATAAAAATTTTGTAATTTTTCAATAAAATTTTTGTGATGGATTTCATGATTTCAAAATTTTAAGGAATATTGAGTTTTATTGCTATTTTTCATGATACCATGTTCCATATAACACTATCACACTCACTTCTTTTTGATATGGACTTTATGGATAGAGTGCTTTTTAGTGCCTTGTGTTTCATTGATATTTCATGAAAAACTTTTGACTTATTCCTTGATTGAAGGATTCCGTACTAGTTGTTAAACACCTTCATTTAACTAGTTCGAATTCTTCATGTGGTAGATTTTATGATATATACACTTAAGCTTAATTTTCAATTGGTATCATTGGATAGTTTCAATTGGTATCAATATGACCTCTTATTGTGTATACTCATATGTTGTTCTTTCATATATGTATGTATCTACTTAAATTGGTATACTCTTTTCATACATATATATGATTGTTGTGTGCTTGTATTAAAATGGATTTATTTTTTAAAGCACAATAGTTGTTAATGCTAAGCTTACTTCAAATCTTATTTATTTTAAAGCTTATGCATTGTATTTCAAAATTGGTATCAAAATTCAAAATTTGATTGTTCTACATTTGGTACCTTAAAAGAAAGCTGTGTATTTTAAGATATTTCAAAATTTTGTTTTCATAAGAAAAGTTCAAAATTTTGTCTTGTTAAAGAAATATTCAAAATTTTTGATTTGTATTTCCTATATGCAAGGAGAGCTTAACATCTCTCTTACATATGGATTCATGTTGAGTATATTATAAATTGAGGAGCTTGACAACTCTTCTTTATATGATATACGTGTGTAGGGGGAGCTTCACATCTCCTCTTATGCATTACATAATATGTGTTATGTGAGTTAGGGCTTGTCATCCCTTCTTCATGTAATGCATATGTGTAGGGAAGTTAACTTAGCGTCTTCCTCTTCATGAATGTATATCGCATATAAATCTTATTGATTGATTTGATTTTACCCTCCTTGATTTCCTTATTTTTGACAAAAAGGGGGAGAAAATTTGTTTGATGATTTGAACTTTGAACCCTTTGTTGATGATTGACAAAAAGGGGGAAAAGTATTTGAGTTATATACAAGATTTCCTTAAAGGGGAGAAGTATTTGTTCCTTACTTAAGGGGGAGAAAGATTTTGAGATTTTGAGTTTTTATACTTGTGCTTTTACTCATGCATAGCAATAATATAATAAGATAAAAGCTTGAGAAAAAGATTTGTGCATTCATTTGCATACATATTATGTGCTTTAATGTCATATCTATTTATTTCTAGTGATGCATGAGTTAAGGGGGAGCTTCTTTGAAGCTTTACTTTAATCCATGCATATATAACTTCATGAGTTTTGTCATCATCAAAAAGGGGGAGATTGTTGGCCCAAAGGCCTATCACCCTAGTTTTGATGATGATCAACTCATGAAGTTATGTTTACTAATGATCTTGTGTTTAATTAGTGACAGATTCCTTATCAAGATCTTAGTAGGGGTGGAGCTTCAACAAAGGATAAAATGTCAAGTTGGAAGCTAGCACAGGTCGATTCACGAGCCTATGCATCAAGAACACATGTAGAGATGAGCTCGGTAGATTGCATTTGGACCAAGTCAAGAAGATGAGAAGCCTTCAAGTGAAGACTTCATGAAGATGAAGACTTGTGTCTAGGTATAAGATTTTGTTTTTGTTTAGATAAAATGTAAAGGATAGAATAGATTGGTGGATTGCTCAAGTCATATCACACACACACTCTTTAGATTTAATTGTCTTTTCATAAAAGAATTTTTAGTTAGAAAAGACTCTTTCATTTTGGTAAAAGATTTTTCCTTATGACAAAATATCTACTTTGGGTTTTGGTAATCTCTTATATACATATCCTTTAACCAAAACAAGTTTAGTACTTTATGTCAAAAACTAGATATTTCATCTTGATTGTGTAGTGGATCATATCCATACACACTATGCCTTAAAGTATATCTTGTTTTTGTATTTGATGAAAATTTGGAAAAACATGTTGATTTAGAAAAACAGTTTTTATTATGAGCCAACATTTTCAAGTTACAAAAATAGTCAAATCTTTAATAACATGCCTTGATTTTGTGCAAGCATGTTTCTATATTATAAAACTATTTTTTGTAGAATTTCTAAGTATTTATGGGATTTTTTTATTAAGCCAAAAAGACCAATCTTTAAATCCCAATTTTTCTGGTTCTGGCAGTTCTGATTTTTCAGAACTGACAGTGGCCGGTCGACCGGGTCGGTCGACCGGACGTGCACAGACGTGCACGCCTGTGTGCACTGGAGAACGGTCGACCGTTCCGGTCGACCGCTTCAGAGAGTCTGCTCTCTGGAAATTCCGGTCGACCGCACCGGTCGACCGACAGAGAAGTAATTCTCTGCTCCAGGTGCGCGGTCGACCGGGCCGGTCGACCGGAGGCTCCAACGGTCGGATTCTTGACCGTTGGCGGTCGACCGGACCGGTCGACCGGCAGCTCTGATAGAGCCCAACGGTCAGATTTTTCTGGCCTCTATAAAAGGGGGTTTTGTCATTGTTTGAAGCTAAGATTTTAGGAGAGCTTTTGTCCAGTTATTTCCATTCTTTTAGCAGAGTTTTCTCCACAAAATAGAGTGCCAATATTTCCTATCAAAAGGGATTTTATCAAGAGAGTGTTTATTGTGATTTCTTGAGTTTTCCATCAAAGTTCTTTCCTTGATTTCTCACACTACACTTGAGCATCCATAGTTATATCTATCCTATAGGAGTGTTGTAGTGAGAGTTTTGTTAGGTGATCAAGTGTTTAGATCACCAAGATCTTTCTTTGTATTTGAGGAAGCGGGCAAGTGTGCTCGCGGTGTTTTGAGTTCGGGTGCGGACTTGTTGTACGAGGTGCGGCCTCGACGAGCCGGTGGGCTTGTGGTGTGTAAGGGACTTTGGGAGTCCGAGGGCTTGTAGGTGTTGCGGCACCAAGGAGAGATCCGGTTGGATCGTGCATAGTGGAAATCCTTCGTGTGTCGAAGGCGGGGATGTAGAGCAAGTGTGCTCGAACCTCGAAACAAACCTTTGTGTTTGCGATTGCTCACTCTTGCTCTCTTACTCTTTTTGTCTCACTTATATCTTGCATTACTTTATAGTCTTTATCTCTTATATGCATGATATACCATTGTGCTCATAATTGCTATACTTGCTTGGGATTGTTATTAACACTAGTATTCAACCAAGAGAGCCAACGCGACACCTCAACCCATTCAAGGGGAATCTAGAGGAGTTTGTCCAGAGCCTCGCAAGGGGAATTCGGCAACACTCTTATGTTATACATAAGTGTTCAATTAAAAGAAGTTTAATTTGGTCAACTTAGTTTTAATTCCGCATTATTTGTTCATAAGTGACCATTAGATTAGCCATCACCTATTCACCCCCCCCTCTAGGTGATCTTACAATTGGTATCAGAGCCAAGTGCTCTTGATATTAGGTCTAACAACCTAGAGTTAAAGATCCTCATTTTTAGGCTAATCATAATATTTTGTACACACACCATGGAGTTCATGTCACCACCCACCTTTGACATCCTTAACATCAACATTTGGAAGGTTAAGATGTCATTGTACCTTAAGACCTTAGGCATTCATGTATATCTTGCTACTACTAATGATTCATATTTTAATAATAGCAAGTACTTTGAGGCTAATGCAAAAGCCCTTCATGCTATCAAGTCAACCCTAAATGATGATTATTTATCTAGGGTTTCTAATGTTGAATCGGCTTTTGTAGTATGGAACATCATCACCTCCCTCGGCGAAAAAGATCTATACTATGCGGGGAGTGACTCGGACGTTGGAAGCGACATCCCCAACGTATGCTATATGGTCCAAGGGGATAACCCCCTTGAGGTAAATTCCGAGTCCGATGATGAGGACATGTCATATGATGAGCTATCTACTTTTTGTCATCTTTGCTTGAAAAATATGACATGATTAGAAAAGAAAATAAAAATTTGAAAAAGAACATTGCTTGCATGCATAAAGAACATGACTCATTTAGAGATAACATTGCATGCTTAGAAAAAGATAATAAAAGTTGGAAAAAGAAATTTGATTGCATGCATGTAGAAAATGATTCTTTTAGAAATAAACTTGCATATTTAGAAAAAGAAAATGAAGATTTGAAAAATGAGAATATTTCCTTAATGTCTAAATTGAATGATTTATGTGAAGGGAACACTATTTTGAAAAATAAGATTGATTTGGTGGAAAAACAAAGGAAGATGTTTTTCAAGAAAATATCACCTTGAAAAGAAAATTTGTTGAAAAAGAAAAAGATTTTGTTTCACAAAAGAAAAAGAAAAATGATCATATATCTCATCATGCTTTACATGCCACCACAAATGAGATAAATGTTTGAAAAATAAAATGGATAATTTGAGTTCAACTTTGAACTCTTGTGCATTTAATCATACTAAGTTGGAGTCAATGTTTTCAAAGAAACAAACTCCTCATGTTCATGCACATCACTCTCATCATCATGCTTATGTTGCACAACATGATCACACTCCTACACATAAGCATACTAAGGTGTACGTATGTACACATTGTGGCCGCAAAAGCCATTTAGCAAAATTTTATTTTGATAAGAAACCTCATTTATATTTTGCTAAGTATAAAAGATTTTGGGATCCTTACAATAAAGCTAACCCCAAAGGACCCAAGAAAGTATGGGTACCAAAACCCCCACCCTTTGATTTTGATGTAGGTGAGGGCTCTCACAAAACGTGAGAGGATTGGTGCCTTGATAGCGGATGCAATGGACATGATGGACAAACTTTTGGATGCATTGCTATCAAGGAAATTTTGGTGGGTCAACCACCATGCTAGGAGCTTTGGAGTTGGTAACAATTTCTAAACTCCTATTTCATTATGCACATGCTTTTAATTTCATGTATCATATAGCATTTTTTTTGGTGCTTCATGTGGCATTTACATGCTTAAATGTAGAATGTGTCAAAACTTGCATTTATACATATATGAATAGTGAACTACAATTGACTCATATATATTTGAACTTCATGCTCATTTGTATCCACTATATGCATGTGTATAGGCTAGTTTTGATGATTCGGTCATTTATACTTGTTATGCCTATCTTTGATCTTACTTCATGTATATGTGTGTTTAATTCAAATCTAATAAATATACATGTATACCCCTTGAGTCATTTGCCTTCATATTGGACTCTTTTCATATTTGGGATATGTATGCATATTGTTAGAATTGGATAAATCATACATATACCATGAAGATTAGTATTTTAAATAAATAATAATAAAAAAAATGATTTTTCATGTTTTTGATTTGTACAATAAAATGTGATTTATGATCTTTTTGAGCTTGAATGACTATTTTCATAAAAATGCTATTTACATGATCTTTTGAACACTCATCTTTATGATACAAAATATTTTGAGCTTTATAGACCATGAGTGATTAAATCTTTATGTATTTAGCAATGCTTTATGAAAAATATATGATTTGTTTTAAGATGAAAAATAAGATTTTCATGAGATTCATGCTTCACTTTCTATTTTCATGAAAATACCATTTACATAACCTTTGAACACTCATTTTTTATGATAAAAGATAATTTTTGAGCTTTATGGACTATGAGTGCTTAAACTTGCATGTATTTAGTATTATTCATGGAAAACTTTTGACTTTGTATTTTTGAAGGATCTTTAACTAGTTTGTCAAAAATCCATTTAAACTAGTTATCTATTCTTCAAATTGATTCACATGATCCTATTTTTAATCATATGGATAAATTCTTTTGTATTTTCAAAATTTATTTGATGCTTCATGATTTGAATATTAGTTTAAATGTTAGCATTTGTCAACACTTGGATTTATACTTATACACATTATGGATGACAAATAAATCTATATATGATTGGATTTGAATGCTTATTTGTGCCCATTAGGTGTGCTAGTATAGCCTAAGTTTTGATGATTATTACATTTTAAACTTGTATTCCCATTTTGGATTTATGCTATGATCATGTGCTTTCATTTCATGTATATGTTTGTCTTGCCAAAACATTAAGATATACATGGATACCTCTTGAGTCATTTGCCGTTCATGCAAATCTATATATGGACTCAATTGTGTTTTAGGGATATGTATGTATACTTAATGTCTTGTCAAAACATACATATATCATGAAATATAAATTTTTATTTTAATAAAATTTTGTAATTTTTCAATAAAATTTTTGTGATGGATTTCATGATTTCAAAATTTTAAGGAATATGAGTTTTATTGCTATTTTTCATGATACCATGTTCCACATAACACTATCACACTCACTTCTTTTGATATGGACTTTATGGATAGAGTGCTTTTTAGTGCCTTGTGTTTCATTGATATTTCATGAAAAACTTTTGACTTATTCCTTGATTGAAGGATTCCGTACTAGTTGTTAAACACCTTCATTTAACTAGTTCGAATTCTTCATGTGGTAGATTTTATGATATATACACTTAAGCTTAATTTTCAATTGGTATCATTGGATAGTTTCAATTGGTATCAATATGACCTCTTATTGTGTATACTCATATGTTGTTCTTTCATATATGTATGTATCTACTTAAATTGGTATACTCTTTTCATACATATATATGATTGTTGTGTGCTTGTATTAAAATGGATTTATTTTTAAAGCACAATAGTTGTTAATGCTAAGCTTACTTCAAATCTTATTTATTTTAAAGCTTATGCATTGTATTTCAAAATTGGTATCAAAATTCAAAATTTGATTGTTCTACATTTGGTACCTTAAAAGAAAGCTGTGTATTTTAAGATATTTCAAAATTTTGTTTTCATAAGAAAAGTTCAAAATTTTGTCTTGTTAAAGAAATATTCAAAATTTTTGATTTGTATTTCCTATATGGATTCATGTTGAGTATATTATAAATTGAGGAGCTTGACAACTCTTCTTTATATGATATACGTGTGTAGGGGGAGCTTCACATCTCCTCCTATGCATTACATAATATGTGTTATGTGAGTTAGGGCATGTCATCCCTTCTTCATGTAATGCATATGTGTAGGGAAGTTAACGTAGCGTCTTCCTCTTCATGAATGTATATCGCATATAAATCTTATTGATTGATTTGATTTTACCCTCCTTGATTTCCTTATTTTTGACAAAAAGGGGGAGAAAATTTGTTTGATGATTTGAACTTTGAACCCTTTGTTGATGATTGACAAAAAGGGGGAGAAGTATTTGAGTTATATGCATGATTTCCCTAAGGGGGAGAAGTATTTGTTCCTTACTTAAGGGGAGAAAGATTTTGAGATTTTGAGTTTTTATACTTGTGCTTTTACTCATGCATAGCAATAATATAATAAGATAAAAGCTTGAGAAAAAGATTTCTGCATTCATTTGCATACATATTTATGTGCTTTAATGTCATATCTATTTATTTCTAGTGATGCATGAGTTAAGGGGGAGCTTCTTTGAAGCTTTACTTTAATCCATGCATATATAACTTCATGAGTTTTGTCATCATCAAAAAGGGGGAGATTGTTGGCCCAAAGGCCTATCACCCTAGTTTTGATGATGATCAACTCATGAAGTTATGTTTACTAATGATCTTGTGTTTAATTAGTGACAGATTCCTTATCAAGATCTTAGTAGGGGTGGAGCTTCAACAAAGGATAAAATGTCAAGTTGGAAGCTAGCACCGGTCGATTCACAAGCCTATGCATCAAGAACACATCTAGAGATGAGCTCGGTGGATTGCATTTGGACCAAGTCAAGAAGATGAGAAGCCTTCAAGTGAAGACTTCAAGAAGATGAAGACTTGTGTCTAGGTATAAGATTTTGTTTTTGTTTAGATAAAATGTAAAGGATAGAATAGATTGGTGGATTGCTCAAGTCATATCACACACACACTCTTTAGATTTAATTGTCTTTTCATAAAAGAATTTTAGTTAGAAAAGACTCTTTCATTTTGGTAAAAGATTTTTCCTTATGACAAAATATCTACTTTGGGTTTTGGTAATCTCTTATATACATATCCTTTAACCAAAACAAGTTTAGTACTTTATGTCAAAAACTAGATATTTCATCTTGATTGTGTAGTGGATCATATCCATACACACTATGCCTTAAAGTATATCTTGTTTTTGTATTTGATGAAAATTTGGAAAAACATGTTGATTTAGAAAAACAGTTTTTATTATGAGCCAATATTTTCAAGTTACAAAAATAGTCAAATCTTTAATAACATGCCTTGATTTTGTGCAAGCATGTTTCTATATTATAAAACTATTTTTTGTAGAATTTCTAAGTATTTATGGGATTTTTTTATTAAGCCAAAAAGACCAATCTTTAAATCCCAATTTTCTGGGCCTGGCAGTTCTGATTTTTCAGAACTGACAGTGGCCGGTCGACCGGGTCGGTCGACCGGACGTGCACAGACGTGCACGCCTGTGTGCACTGGAGAACGGTCGACCGTTCCGGTCGACCGCTTCAGAGAGTCTGCTCTCTGGAAATTCCGGTCGACCGCACCGGTCGACCGACAGAGAAGTAATTCTCTGCTCCAGGTGCGCGGTCGACCGGGCCGGTCGACCGGAGGCTCCAACGGTCGGATTCTTGACCGTTGGCGGTCGACCGGACCGGTCGACCGGCAGCTCTGACAGAGCCCAACGGTCAGATTTTTCTGGCCTCTATAAAAGGGGGTTTTGTCATTGTTTGAAGCTAAGATTTTAGGAGAGCTTTTGTCTAGTTATTTCCATTCTTTTAGCAGAGTTTTCTCCACAAAATAGAGTGCCAATATTTCCTATCAAAAGGGATTTTATCAAGAGAGTGTTTATTGTGATTTCTTGAGTTTTCCATCAAAGTTCTTTCCTTGATTTCTCACACTACACTTGAGCATCCATAGTTATATCTATCCTATAGGAGTGTTGTAGTGAGAGTTTTGTTAGGTGATCAAGTGTTTAGATCACCAAGATCTTTCTTTGTATTTGAGGAAGCGGGCAAGTGTGCTCGCGGTGTTTTGAGTTCGGGTGCGGACTTGTTGTACGAGGTGCGGCCTCAACGAGCCGGTGGGCTTGTGGTGTGTAAGGGACTTTGGGAGTCCGAGGGCTTGTAGGTGTTGCGGCACCAAGGAGAGATCCGGTTGGATCGTGCATAGTGGAAATCCTTCGTGTGTCGAAGGCGGGGATGTAGAGCAAGTGTGCTCGAACCTCGAAACAAACCCTTTGTGTTTGCGATTGCTCACTCTTGCTCTCTTACTCTTTTTGTCTCACTTATATCTTGCATTACTTTATAGTCTTTATCTCTTATATGCATGATATACCTTTGTGCTCATAATTGCTATACTTGCTTGGGATTGTTATTAACACTAGTATTCAACCAAGAGAGCCAACGCGGCACCTCAACCCATTCAAGGGGAATCTAGAGGAGTTTGTCCAGAGCCTCGCAAGGGGAATTCGGCAACACTCTTGTGTTATACATAAGTGTTCAATTAAAAGAAGTTTAATTTGGTCAACTTAGTTTTAATTCCGCATTATTTGTTCATAAGTGACCATTAGATTAGCCATCACCTATTCACCCCCCCTCTAGGTGATCTTACATAGGTTACCCTAGAGGAGGAGTGTTGTCTCCTGAGGGTTTTCAGCGGATTGCACCCACAAAATCCGTAAAGAAAAATAAAAGGGTTAGTGAAAATTTTGATCCATGTTTTAAAGATTCTCACTTAAGTTATAGGTTTCAGGTTACCCTAAACTTGTCATTCCTTTTATAAGCGTCTATTTGAAGTTTTGTTTTCATCTTAGGTTAAGTTTTTAGGGAAAAGATCAAAAACCGGATTTTGCATCAATCCTAGGATATATACATCTATAAATATGAAGGATCTTTCTTAGACTAAGTTCATTTATTTACAAATATATATAACATTTTTTTTTATATATACAATATTTATTTATTTACATTTCCTTAGCATCCTTAGGCTTTCTAATTTACCCTTGTAACGAGCCTCTTACCGATGACTCCCAAACCAGACGGTCTTTGGGCACCAGATGAGAAAACATCCCTAGGGTTAGAGGACTCGGGGTAAAAAAGGCCACGAAGGAATTTAAGGACTTAACCACCTTTAGGCGTGATTAGCAATGCTTCTTGAGGCACGACTAACCAGCTTAATTAGTGGCTAAGTAATTATTATTTATTTATATACATATTATTTTTATTATTTTTATATATATATATGTAAATAAAGTCACAAAGTCTTTGATTAATCCTTCAATATGTTTAATGTATATATCCTAAAGAAAGAATTAAAATCTAGTAATTTTTCTAATCCTTTATTACTTAACCTAAAAATCTAACAAAACTCCTCTTTTCGACTTATAATTAGAAATCTTAGTTTAGAGCTTCCTTAATCCCTAAAGTTAAGTTTGATTCTTAAACATGGATCAAGAATTTCCTTTTTTCTTTTTTATTTTTTTCTCTAAAAAAAAGTAAAATCTAACAAGAAAATAGAAAATCTACAAAGAAAGGTAAAATCTCTAAAGAAAATAAAAACCTAAAAAGAAAGTGAAAATCCTAAAAATAAAAATAAAAAGCCTAAAAAGAAAAAGAAAAATCCTAGGTTAGCATCTACCCCCCATACCTATCTCATGCATTGTTCCCAATGTATGCAAGATGAAATGATGCATGAAATAGGTAAAGGTATGAAGCTACTCCCTCCGTCGCTTTGGACCAGCAGTGGTGCTAGGTCCAGCCGACTGTGATCGTCTCAGCGCACCCTCGATACTATCCAACCTAGAGGATTGCTCCTCTACCTTCTTCCTAAGACGAACCTGCCCCCGAAAGATCTTCTTCATGCCCCTCCAGATGGCGGACATGAAGGCATGTGAATCAGATGGGGGGTCCTGCCTCCAAAATTGCGGCTCATCTTCTTCCTCTAAGCTTTCCTCCGAAGAGGACTCCACCGGTATATCTTCGGGTTGGACACTAGGTGTCCAAACCGCGTGCAAACAACTGTTATATGAACTGGTGGGTCTCTCTGCATTAACAAACACTCGGTAAAAAGAATCAAAGACATCGTCCGGTAGGAAGGTCCAACACAGACGTGTAATCAGGATGGGATGGGAATATTTGGCACCCCGAGTGCGGGAGGAATTGGTAAGGATTGCGTGAAAGATGGCCTTATTTAAACAGACCGTGTGTTGCCGAGTCATCAAATCATGAATTATTTGCAACACTGGTCTGTTAAAGGATGTGGCATGTTCAAGCCCTAAAATGTTGCGTTGGATCCAGCGTCCAACGCAGTGCACATTTCTAAAGGTGGTGTTGGCTTTGAGCCCACGGTCCTGCTCTGTGCAACGAGCCCCCATGATTGTCATGTACTCTATCAGTGGCAAGGGGTCGCTATGATGGGGGTGACTTGGGACATTAGTAATTTTTTCAAGGAGAGGAATTGTGATAAAGATGTCCCCTAACGGCATATGGACTACGAATTGGTACGTCTCATAACTAACAGATGCATGATCGAGTGCATTATAAAATGTAGTGACTAAATCAGGACAGTAATATGCATCATTTTCACTGTTATCATATACCAGAGAATACCAATTCCATGCATGTAATCGATCACAAATATGTGTCCATACCCCCCATGATCATTCAGAATTTTTGAAAAATCTTTTTCCACAAACAGATTTGGGGCCATGTGTAATAGTGTAAATTAAAGCAATGGATCAAGAGATGAAAGATCAAACCACTCCCGGAGTTCGTGGGGGGGGAAATCCAAAGTCGGGTGTTCAGAGGCACAGGTGACAGATTCTGGAAGATGTTGTGCTGGATCGGCCACCAGAGAAAGGAATCGACCGGCCAGAAATTTTTCAGCGCTCTAGATGTGGCAGGAAAGCCGCAGATGCGCGGCAAATGTCGCGGGAATGCGGCAGACAAAGGGTTTCTGTGGAAGAGGAAAAAACTGAAGGCGGCGCTTGAGGAGAGGAGTTAAGATCTGAGGGTTAATTTGCGTTTGAGGGAGGAGAGGTAGGTGAAGAGAATATTTATAGGAGGGAAGTAGAATGAGATTTCCAACTTTAGCCCTAGGTTAAAAGTAAATTTACAAGCCTAGGGATATGGAATCTTGAAAATGAGTTTGACCCTAGGGAAGAGATGTAGAGACCTAGGAATTTTGAATTTGAAAAGTTGTGAAACTCCTTTAAGCACATAAGTCCCTCATTTTTTTATTTCTTCTTTTTTTTTATTTAAAAAAGTGTGCAAAAGAATTATTTACAAGAAATATTTACAAGTGTGTCCAGTGCCTAGGCTATTCTTTTTGTCTTTCCCCCTGGCCCGTTTCCCATCGTTCTAGTGTGTTTGTTTGCGCGAGCTTGGTTGGGAAACGAGTTCAATTACTTTCTTAGCCCTAGGCATCTCCAGCTTCAATTTCTCACTGTTATTCATCCGCATTTCACCACAATGTTCCCTAAAGAATTCCTTATCACCACTTTCACTCTGAATCTCATTACTTCCAATGTTAAGGAATTTCAGCTCCTCTCCATACAATTCTTCAAAACTCAGGTCAACATTTTCCTTAGGAAGTGTACAATCAGTTAACCTACCCCGAGTTGGCTCATCCAGACACATGAGCTCATCAGCGAAAAGGTCTTCAAAGGATATGTCAATTGGAGGTTCTTGAACTATATCCTCTTGGGATACAGTCACAATTGGCTCAGTGAAAGTGAAAATATCCAAATCAACTTTTCCCTTTTGAAAGGGTACTCAGACAGTAGGATTTTCTATTTTAAGAGAATCACAAAATTGTGACTCATCTTGTGAATCTTCACTTACTTCCTCACAATTGTCTTTAACAAAGCTGACCTCGAATGTTTGATCTTTTGTCTTACGAGGCTGTGTGTGGAAGACATTCAGTTCATGAGTCATGTTACCAAAGGTTAACCTCATTGATCCATTCCGGCAATTGATTATGGCATTTGCTGTAGCCAGGAATGGTCGTCCCAAAATGACAGGAGTTTGAGCCCTTTGATTGGAATTAGACACAGGTTGTGTCTCAAGGACTACAAAATCAACAGGGTATATGAACTCCCTAACTCTAACAAGGACATCGTGAATTTCCCCCTTGGGTCTCTTAACAGAACGATCAGCCAATTGTATGGTCATTTGCGTCGGGAGAAGATCGCCTAACCCTAATTGTTGGTACACAGACAAAGGTAGGAGATTGATGCTGGCCCCTAAATCAAGTAGTGCCCTATTGATGGTAGTCTGTCCTATGATGCATGAAATGGTGGGGCTCCCTGGGTCTTTGTATTTTACAGGAGTTGGGCCAGTGAGCAACTCGCTGATGGTTGATGCTAGGAAGACTTTCTTAGGGACTTGTGTTTTCCTCTTCTTAGTGCACATTTCCTTCAAGAATTTGGCATATGATGGCACTTGGTGTATGGCATCAAGAAGAGGGACATTGATTTGGACCTTGTTGAACATTTCTTTTATCTTCTCCATGTGAGCATTTGACTTGTGATTTGTAAGCCTATTTGGAAATGGTACACTAGGCTTATAAGGTTGCTCATCTACCTTTTCTTTACCCTTGGCTTTTGAAGTGGATGGCTCTGTACTAGAGGATGGTTTGTCAGAAGCTGGTTGCATTAGGACAGGAGGTGTTGGCTTTGGTACTGGATGAGATGATTGACTAGAAACCTTATTGTCTATCTGTTTTCCAGATCTCAGGGTATGAATAGCATGACAATGACTTGGGCCCGTGTCTTCATGTTTGGGATTTGGCAATGGCTGGCTTGGTAACTGTCCTTTTTGTCTCTCATTTACTGAATTAGCCAATTGCCCAATTTGGACCTGAACTTTATTCATATCCTGATGATAGTTCTTTGTAAGGTTTCTAACATTTTCCTCAACTCTAATATTTCTGAATCATTCTGGGGTGGACGTTGATGATATGGAGACTGGAATTGTGATTGGTAGTGTTGTGGACTTTGATAAGGTTGTGACTGTGGTGGACTTTAAGATGGATGAAAATTCGGTGCATTACGATTGAAACTGGATGGGTGAGACTGAGCATTATATGGATGTGGAATTGGTGGCCTATGATGCTCAGGACCAGACTGACTCCACAAAAAATTTGGATGGTTTCGCCATCCCGAATTGTATGTGTTGGAGTATGGATTGTGAGGGGGTCTGGTAAAAGCTGCATTCGTGTTCTCCTGATATGATTGGGGCTGATACAAAGGACACTCCTCAAAAACATGGTTGAGATCATGACAGTAGGTGCAACCTGGTTTGATCAGAGGTGATGGGTTGACCTGATTGACCACAGAATTTTCTCTTGACTCAAGCAGTTCTATCCTCTTCATCAATTGTGTGATCTTGGCTTCCGCAGCTATAGAGGATTCTATGGAGTGCATACCAGTTCTGGAAGTGGTGGAAGTGGGTTTATCAGGGCATGACTCCAACTGAATCGTTTTCTCAGCTAAGGCTTCAAAGAGATCCCACCCCTGATTCTCATCTTTCTTAAAAAATTCCCCTTGGCACATGGATTCAAGGAGTGTTTTCGTTTGATAGTCAAGTCCGTCATAGATAATTTGGCACTGACGCCATTTCTCTATGCCGTGATGAGGACATAAGGCTAGAAGATCTTTGAAACGCTCAAAATACTTCCAGAACGGTTCGTGTGATTCCTGCTTGAATTGCATGATATTTTTTCGCATGAGGGCTGTTTTGTGGATGGGATAGAATTTCTTAAGAAAGACTTTTACAAAATCATCCCATGAAGATATTGAACTGACGGGAAGATTGTAAAGCCATTTCTTAGCAATGTCCTTAAGTACAAACGGTATGAACCGTAACCTAACAGCATCCTCGGTCAACTGGGAAATTCTCATCATTAAACATACTTCTTCAAACTCTCGAATGAAGAAGTACGCGTCCTCAGACTCTAGACCATGAAATCGGGAAAGTGTATTAATGAATTGCGGTTTCAGCTCGAAGTGATTTCCATTTGGTTCAGGAAGAAGAATTCACGATGGAAGGGAGGTGCGAATCGGATAGAATCGATCTTGAAGTGAAACGTTGTTTTCCATTGTGTCAAGTGGTTGTGCAAGTGTAGAAAGTCTAACAAGTCTCGCAGAATTTGGATCACGGAACCACTCTTGCATATACAGTCACAAACAACGTGCACCGATCACACCAGCAAAAAAGAAAAATGAAAATAACAAACAATAAAAGAAAAATCAATCCAAGCTATCTAGAATTCCTGGACCTAGACGACTCCTAACTGATTAGACTGTCCACGAGAGGTTTAGTGTAGACTTTGACCACAAGCTAATCAGCCAGGTCAGGGCAAGGTTGTTGGGAGGTTTTTCGTCAAAGACGTTCCTTAATTAAGTAACCACCAACCTTCGGGCTTTCGGCCCTCAATCCCTTTCCTAGACACTGATTTTACAAAAGTCAATTTTCAACACTTTTCCCCCTTAGGATAATCTCCTAAGTGAGTCCGGATGTCCCTAGGGCCAACGTCTATCAAATTTTATTACAAGCTTGGGATTGTGAGTGCTTGGAAAATGATTTTCGGGCTAAGAAAAGGGTGATAAAATCCCCCACCTTATCTTATTTATGGGTGATGCCCTTAAAATCAGTTTGGTGCAAGTGTACAGTTATAAACAAACAAGGTTCACTCAAAGCTATAAAATCAAACAAGGAGTGAGTCCTAGTCAATATGCAATGCACACGTACCTTGCTCCAGCACTCTTCAACAGTAAAATAAAAGAATTGAAAAGACACGTGCCTAGAAATGTAAATGTCTAATCAATTTTTAACTTTGCAACCAATTTTTTTTTACTGTTGATTATTAGCAGATATAAGGTGAAGCATACAAGAATTTAAGTATTGCAGCAGCTGTATTTTGCAGAGCAAGCAACCCTGCAGAAATTTGGTCAGTAGTTCACTCCTTCTTGTCGCGGATCCGCGGCTTTGGCCGTGGAATCGTGGCAATTCAGAGGGCAACTGGTCTCTGCTTTCAAGAGCAGAGGCCCAGAGCCACTTATATGTCACTGCAATGCAAATTTTCCTGTTTTCTTCACCTGTAACCTGCAACAGAGAAGAAAATTCATTTAGTTCTAAAAAATTTGCAATAAAAATTCAGATTTCAATAAAAACCGTTTTACCCTCCCGGCAACGGCGCCAAAATTTGATTGAGGCAAAACCTGCACAAAAAATACGAAACTTATAATAAAAATGTGCAAGTGCTCAATTCTTCCGCTATAGCAAGTGGCTATGCGGGTCGTGATCCACAAGGAGGGTTTGCGATGGAAGCGTTACAGTTCTTTATTGAAATCGTTAAGAAGAAAAGCGAAGATTCTTCTCTGTTTTTTTTTAAGTTAAGAAAAAGTGAAAGAATTATGTTATGTTACAAGAGAATGAAAGATGAATAAGGTGGAAA
Organism: Agave tequilana; assembly: GCA_038442645.1. Taxonomy (NCBI): domain Eukaryota; kingdom Viridiplantae; phylum Streptophyta; class Magnoliopsida; order Asparagales; family Asparagaceae; genus Agave; species Agave tequilana. Next base: position 42,491 of record JAVJIF010012179.1, on the reverse strand, counting down.
ATCAGAAAACAATAAAAGCGACTATGTACAATGAAGTGGAGAAGAAAGAGTTGGAGAAGATGGTTGGTGATCTATACTAAAGAAGTAAAAGAAAAGAAAGAAAGAAAAGTTTAGAAATACTTACCTAGGTTGAGTGATGACTTACCTGGAAACCTTTTTGCAAGTTCTACCTTTTTGCTTCGGAGGTGTTCAACGCATAGATCATAAACTCGAGTTCGGTCCCCGTGCACATTATATCGTCAAGCATAAGAAGAACGAAGTGATGCGGATCTTGGAAGAGGAGAACGTCTTCATGAACTATCGCTGGCTCTCACGTAGCTTGGTTATACTTGCTTTGGAATTCACTTGTACACTCAACAACAACAACCAAGGTAAAGTAGAAGAGGAAGACGAAACAAAAGGAAATACAAACATAAAAAGAACTTTTACCTTTATTTATTGCAGAGACAATGGAAGAAAGGAGGAGGGTACATCGTCGGTGTCACTCTCAACTTCAGCCTCTCTCTCTTACTTACATGAATCTTCTTCTACCCTAAGTTACATACAAATTACATAAGAAGAAAAGAAAAACCTAAACTACAAAGAATTAAAACTAGGCTAAATCCTAATCTGCCTTGACGTCCCATTTTCAGCGCAAGTACAGGCCTTTTATAGGCAAAACCCTAACCACCATGATCCCAGGGAGGTCGGGGGAGAAAACGCTCCCCCTAACTCCCCAACAAAGCCGCGGAAACGCGGCCCAAGCCGCGTTTCCGCGGCCAGGGTGTGGCCAGGTGGCCACACCCTGTTGGTGGGTCTCCCCGGTTTCTCCCTCTGACTTTATCTGGAGTTGGTTTTGCAGTTTGGCTCCGAGATTTTTGAAGAAATGGCCTTGGATTCTTGGCTTTAACCGATCGATCCTGAGAGGATTCTTCTCAACCGGTTTCAACCTCTTGATTTTTGCCCTGATTTTGTGTGTGCGAATTAATTCTGATTTAATTCAGAATTCTGGTGGGCTTTTGGGCTCATTTCTCTTCATCTCCTTAAAGATTGGGCCTGCAAATAAATTAAACAAATAATTAGGACAATGCAGGCTTTTATTCTAAAATAAGTATGGAAATGTGACATTAAATATGCAACATTAGCAACCAATCACACCCCCATACCTATCTTTTGCTCGTCCTCGAGCAAAACAACTAAATTATACTAAGGATTATTAGACCACTTTCGCAGGTCGCGCGATTGCACTGAGCATGTGCAACAAGCCGTTAAACCTCTAGGTTCCCCCTAGAGGACGAGTTTTGTCTCGTGAGGGTTTTCAGCGGATTGCACCCACAAAATCCATAAAGAAAGAGAAATAAAGAGTTAGTATTTTCGAAAAGCATTTTGAAAGAGAAAAATATTTGAAATATGATTATAAGATCTAAGCAATCTATAAGTTATAGGAAAGCCAAATTTTTCATTCCTAAACTTAGTCTCTATTCAAAAATTTGTTATCAATCAAAGTAAGGAGTCAAATTGTGCTTCTCATCTAGTCTATTACTTTTACCCTAAGTCATATGCACCTTGTGAATGTGAAAATTTTGACTAAGGGTTCATTAACTCTAACTCTTATGCCTTATTTATTTTTATATATATACTTTTTTTTGTGGTATTATTCCTTAGTTTTATTAGGCTTTCTAATCTGCCCATGTAACGAGCCTTTAATCGATGACTCCCAAACCAGACGGTCTTAGGGCACCAGGTGAGAAGACACCCCTAGGACTTAAGGACTCGAGCAAACAAGGCCACAAAACTAAGGATTTTATTATATGAACCTCTTTAGGCGTGAATACTTATGCTTTATTAGGCACAAATACCCAGCTTAATCAGAGGATTTTTCTTTTCAAACTTATCTAATCATCTTTCGCATAAATACCAAGGCTTGCTCAGGCCAAAGCACCTAGCTAGTCAATAATTAGACTTGTTTTTTTTTTTTTCAAACTCGTCTAATTATATTTTGCATAAATACTAAGGCTTTCTTAGGCCAAAGCACCTAGCCAATCAATAATTAGATTTGTTTATATATATATATATATATATATATATATATATATATATATATATATATATATATATATATATATATATATATATATATATATATTTTATAAGGCATAAGAATCTTTATTTTTGAACCCTAAGTGTGTAAGTGTATGAAGTGTGCATATTTCATCAAGGTAAAGTTCAAGACCAAATTACTTTGACAAATTATCTTCCTAACACTAAAAATCAAACAAATAATCTTATTTTGACCAAGTATAAGAAATCCTACTTTGGATTTTCCTATTCCTTAAAATTAACTTAATTTCTTACAAAAATAAGTCAAAATATTGTTTCTATTTTTCAAAAAGTTTTTAAAAATAATGAAAAATGTTAATTTTTTTTTTGTTTTAAAAAAAAGAAAAGTTATGTTAGACCCTCCCCCACACCTATCTCATGCATTGTCCTCAATGTATGAATTAATGCATAGATGCATGAAAAAGAAGAAAGGGAAGGAAAATGGTTACCTTAAGGTGGTGGTTCCGGTGGTGGTCTGATTGGTCTACGAAACATGGCCCAATCAACTTTTCTTGGGTCTCGGAGGAACCTACCAGAAATTACTTTAATATAACCCACTAAAAAGATGTATCCATAAAGGATCTTTATTGAATATTTAACCCATCTAATTTCCATATTCCATAATTGATTTCGGAGTCAAATTTGTCAACCACCTTGTCCAAGAATGGAGTATGAAATGATAGAACAGTTGACTTGGACTCAGGAAGGACAGGAACTAATATCGACTCAGGAAAGTGACTTAAGTCAAGTAAAGATTCAGGAGTCAAAATAGGTTCAGAAATTGGGTCCAAGTCAAGAAGTTGAAACTCCAGTCCACATGTATTGTCCAACAATGGAATGTGACCTAATATGGGTGATTCTAGTTCAGGAATGATAGGTGGAGGAATCAAAACTGACTCTAAAATATTACTCAAGTTTGGTAACAAAACGGGAGTCAAGATTGATTCAGAAAGTTGAACTGGATCACAGATTTGAGAATCTAGGTCACATATCTCATTGAGTTCAATATCAAAAAATGGAGAACTTGCCAATTTGTCAATAGGATCTTCAAAAGTGTATAATTGGTTAAGTTCAATATGATCCTCAAAGATGGATGATTCAATTTCATTATGAATTGGGACAAGATCCAATGTCGGCTCCGGGAAAAGATTGAAGTCAGGTAAAGATACCGGAGTCATTATTGAATCAGGAAGAAGAATTGAATCACTAAGTTGGGGTTCAGGATCATAATGATTTTCAAGTTCTATTTCAGGAAAAGGAAAACCTATCAATATCTTTTTCAAGATTTGGAGTTTGGGCAAGTTCAAATGGTTGTTCAGAAATAGAATTTTGATTTTTAAAACAACATGACTCTTCGGCTCTAATTGAATGGTAAGTGACATCAGGACGGTGGGAACGTAGAGATTCGACCATCATATCTATGTCACGATTTCTAGCATTTTGAGCATGAGTCATGGCTTCTAGCATCTTTTCATAGTTGATGGGTTCATTGTCTTGTTGAAAAGATGAAGAGTTATTTTAGAAGTGGTATTGAAATTGTGAGTCCATCAGATTTTGTGATTGTTGTTTGGACTCACGCATACTCCGTTCCAAAATTGATGGTTTTCTATTTTGGACTGGTGGAACTGAGTATGACTCTTGAAAATAGTGTGGACTAGGTGGAGAAGGAGGACACTGTGGTTGAAAATTGGACTTGGGGTAGGTGAATCCCCACTGACTCTGTGAAGAGTTAAAATCGTTATGGAAATTATAGTCATACGATGGGGGACATGGGTTATATGGATTCGGATAAGACCAATCCGGCACACTAGGTTGGTTAAAGTCATGATATGCCGGGTTGGTAATATCCGAAAAAGAGTTTGATGTATAATATGGATTATTATTATAGTTGAAAAAATTATTATTATAAGCCATATCACACAATGGAATACAAACAAAAAGAAAGAAAAACACACAAATAAACAAATAAGAAAGAAAAAATTCTAACCAAGTTTGGGTAGACCTAGACCTATACGACTCCTAATTGGTTAGACTGTCCACAGGAGGTTTAATGTAGACTTTGACCACAAGCTAATCAGCCAGGTCAGGGCAACGTTGGTGGGAGGTTTTCCGTCAAAAGACGTTCCTTAATTAAATAACCACCAACCTTCGGGCTTTCGGCCCTTAATCCCTTTCCTAGACACTGATTTGGCAAGAGTCAAGTTCCAACACCTTTCCCCCTTAGGATAATCTCCTAATTGAGTCCGAGATGTCCCTAGGGCCAACGTCTACTCATTTTAAGTTAGGCTTGGGTTAGTGAGTGCTTGGATTCTGATTTTTGGGCTAAGGAAGGGTGATTAAATCCCCACCTTATCTTATTATTGGGTGGTGCCCTTAAGATCAGTTTTTGTGCAAGTGTACAAGATAAATAAGATGCACTCTAAGCGATATAAATCAACCAAGAGATAGTCCTATTCTAGATGCAATGCAAACATACCTTGCTCCAGCACTCTTCAACAGTAAAAAATAAAGGAATTAAAAAGACACGTGCCTAAAATGCAAATGTCTAATCAATTTTTTATCTTTTCAACAAATATTTTACTGTTGATTTTTAGCAGGCTTATGTTATGGCATATAAGAAAAATTAAAGTTGCAGCAAACTAGAATTTTTTTAAACTAAGCAGCCCTGCAAAAAGCTGTTAGTAGTCAACTCTTCCTTGCCGCGGATCCGCGGCTTTTGCCGTGGAAACGCGGCAATTCAGAAGGCCCTTTGTCTCTGCTTTCTAGAACAGAGGCCCAAGGCCACTTGTATGTCACTGCAATATTAATTTCCTGCTTTTATTGCCCTGTAACCTGCAACAGAGAAGAAAATTCGTTTAGTTCTAAAAAATTTGCAATAAAAATTTAGATTTCAATAAAAACCGTTTTACCCTCCCCGGCAACGGCGCCAAAAAATTTGATTGGGAAAGAATAGTGTGGAGTATAAATGCGCAGATATTCAACAAAAGAAAGAAGGTTTAGAGTCAACCTTAGGTGCTTGATCACTCCACAATGTATTTAAAATGATTGATGTATCCTTTCCAAATCACCGTAGTAGCACAAGCTATACGGGTCGAATCCACAAGGAGATCTCACGATGGAAGCTTTACGGTTTAATGTGAAGATAGAAAATGAAAGTTCTTCTTTGTTTTAAAAGAATGCAAAAGACATGGAAAAAGAAATGAAAGAATTGGTGGTTGGTTTGTACATGAAATGAAAACTATGGAAATAAAATGAAAAGAATCGAAGACAAGATTTGCTTTGGAATTAATACTAAAAGAATGAAAACTTGTAGAAGAATTTTAGATGAGAAAGGCCATGACTAGCTAATATTACTAACTTGCTAACTTACTAATCTCCGTTAGGGTGATGCTTGCCTCATGATGATTCATCGGCATATGTTTGTCTTGCGTGTTGGTCTAGTTACTTTCCCACTTGATTGACGGGTAATCTTCTTGGACTTGTCTTGTAGCCTCATTGATGTCATAGGCCTTCAAGATAGACTTTCAATGGTGGAATCAAAAGAGTTGCCACTCAAGGGATGCTAAGGAAGAAGATACAACATTCATTAATTGAAGTAAAGAAGTTGTACAACAAATAGCATATGGTTGGTGATCCATCTCCATGTTCCATCAAGGCACTTGTTCTAAAGACAAGGCTCTAAATGAGGCACACATGAATCATATGGAGAATTACAACAAGAGATTGCCAAGCATGAAAGTAATCAATCGGGGATGAAAAAGACTCAATCAATTGCAAGATGAAGAATTTGCATTCACCCAAGAGTTAGAAGTTAAGCAAGATTAGTTGTTAGCTAGTCATGTTAGAAGAATTTAGCTACTAGCCATTACAAGAAAAGAAAAGCAATTCATGAATAAGAGTGCAATGAAAGTAAAGCTTGAATGAAAGAATGCAAGTAAAGTACTAGAAAATGCTCAAGTAGAGAAAGGAGATTGGATTAAACCTTGCTTCACAAGTTGTCACACCTTGATTTACACAAGCTTTCTCTCTCTCACAATCTCTCTTTTTGCAGAATTTCTAGGGAGGAAGAAGACTAAGAGAAATAAAACCTAGAGAAAAATCAAAATACAATCTCTTTCTCTATTCTCTCCTCTCTCCTCTCTCCTCTGGTTTTTGCGAAGGCCCTGGTGGTGTATTTATAGCCTCAGAGAGAAGCCTCTAGAACCCAGGTTGTTGGAGAGAATCTCGGGCTCAACGGCCTTGTAACTGCCGCCGAATCGCGGCAGTTGCCGTGGATATGCGGCAGAATCTTCGCCGTTGAGGCCGAGATTTCTGTTGCGCTTATCTCGTAGGTTGTTAGCCACGTGGACCTTCTGGAAGTCTGAGCTGATGCGTGGATATCTCCTGATCCTAGCCTCAACCTTTGGGCTCTCTTTTGGGCTTTGATTTATTCTCCTTTAATTCTTGATAATTAAAGGGATTTTGGGCCTTTTCTCTATTAGAATATGGACCTGCAAAAATAGAGAGAAAAAGATTAAAAAATCACATTTTTATTTACAATATGCATGGTATGGATGTGGTAAAATATGCAAAAATGAATAACAATCACCTACCTATATCCTATAAATATGGGTGGATGGGGTTGAGGAGAATTACAACAACATTTGCAAAGAAATCAAAGTTTGAGTATTCTTGAAACAAGTTTTTGTTCTCAGTTTTGTGCTCTAATCTCTGATTTTTCTCTAAAGTTTTTGAATCAAATCTCTCTTCTACTTTGTTTTATTTTTCACCTACAAACCTTGAGCTTCAATCCTATATATTATTCTCTAAGGTTTTGTAAAAAAAAGTTTTTTCAAAAGAGAGTTTGTGGTCTTTTGATCACCAAGTGATTATTATATTTGTGGCTCCACTACCTCTGAACTAGAGGAGTGTGATTGAGGAGTTGGGTACTCCCTTGTGGTTGTAATCCTTTGTGAAATTTCTAGTGGATCGGAAATCCTTCTGGGTGAAGGCGGGGACGTAGAGCTGGGTGCTCGAACCTCGAAACAAATCTCTGTGTTTGCGATTGGTTTACTTGTGTTGTTTACTTTATATTCTTACATTCATTCCTATATTGTCGATCTATACCCTCAAAACAAGATTGCATTGCGCACCTCAAACTCTTATTTAGAGGAATCACGAGGAAGGAGTTCAGAGCCTTTCACGGGGTATTCGGCTTCTAATCTTACTTTGAGTGATCGTTGCATCATCTTATTTTTAAATTTGTGTATTGATTAGCATAATCACCTATTCACCCCCTTCTAGGTGATTTCACCAAAGACCCCATATTTATAGGTCAAAAAAAACTAGCCATTATGGTTCAAAAGCTGGCCAGAATGGCTTGTCAGTCGACCGGGCGGTCGACCGACCAACGGTCAAATTTCTGACCGTTGGAGACTGGCCGACCACTGTATAATAGGTCAACTTGTAGCACAGTTTTGAGGCCTAAAATGTTAGCATTTAGAAATTAGTATATAGGATGAATTTATAGATCTTGAAGTCTTCTGTCTAATGCATTTCCAATCAACTCAATATCATTTTATAGTAGACAGTTATGAACAAAATACCGAAAGGTGTCAAATCAAAAATTGTAAACTATTTTCAAAACAAGAACAGACTTCAACCCAATATTTAACATCTTTAAAATTTGAATCAGAAAATGATTATTGAGTAAAAAATGTAGCTCTGAAAGTTATATTTTAAATGCAATTTAAATCATAATGATTGAATATAGGAATAAAAAGTTATGATTAGAAAACTATAAAGGTTTCGAGCGAATCAGCAGAACGGTCGGCCATCCGGCCGACCGAGAAAACCCAAGGGCTCTGCAAACTTAGTCGGTCGACTGGTCCGTCGGCCGATCTCTACTGCGTTCAACCGGTCAGTCGATCGAGCTCAAGTCACATGGATTGTGCACGTCTTGTGCACGTCGGTCGATCGCTCGGTCAACCGGCTCTGCCTTCGGTCGACCAGTCGTTCGACCGCAAGCAGCCCAAAAACAGTTTTAACAACCTTTTAAAATACATCTTAAATTTCATAAAATCTTCATAAAATTCACAAAAATAAGTTCATTAAAATATTTTGAAGTACAAATATGTGTGATCAAAAATCAACACATATTACAAACGTGTGAACTATTTTTGAGGCATAAAATTTAAAGCTTAAAACAAAAATCGTATTTTTTAAAAATCAAACTTTTGTGTGCGTGTGTTTATAAGCTTGAGCATTCCACAACTAATCTATCTTTTATATTTTATCAAAAAATAAAATCTTAACACTTACAAACATGACACAAGTCTTGAAAATCTTCTCTTGAAAAACTTCTTCTCCATCTTGAATTGGTTCAAACTTGATCCATGAGCTAGACTCCTCCTTGAGTACTCGATGCAATCTTGAAGTGCGAGCTCTTGAATCAACACTGCTAACTTTAAAACTTGACTTTGAATCTTTCATTGGAGCTAAACACCGATAAAATCTTGATCAAATATCTGAAACTAAATAAGCACAAGATCATTAGTATCATAACTACATGAGTTAATCATCATCAAAACTAGAGTGATGGACCTTTAGGCCAACAAAAAATCCTCTGATTAAGCTAGGTACTTGTTGAAAGTACACCTAAAGCGGGGTGAATAGGTATAAGGCTAATCTAATGACAAATGATGCGGAATTAAAAAACTTAATGCAACACACTTAGTGTAACCAAAGAGTTTAGCCGAATTCCCGGTGAAGGGCTCTAAACTATCTTCTCTAAATTCCTCTAAACAAAAGTTGAGGTGCTATATGAAGCTCTCGTGGTTGAACACAAGTGAGGCGCACACACAAGCAATACCAAGCATATAAGTATGAATGAACAATATGAATCAATGCAAGGTACAATATAAAAGAGAGAGTTTAGAGATAGTGAATCAAACACAAACACAAAGATATGTTTTGAGATTCGAGCACTACATCCCCGCCTTCACACAGAAGGATTTCCACTAACTCGTCCACACAAGACTTCCCACACAGAGAACCTCCACTGAGGATTTGGATAAATATAATTTGAGAGTACACAACTCCTCTCTCAACCAATACAACCTCTCACTAGAGGCAAGGCACAAAACAAATCACCTCTACACTTAGAGGGATGAGCACTTACCCAAAACAACAATCAACCTCACACTTGAGGGATAAGGCACTTAGCCACACAACCACAATCACCTCACACTTGAGGGATACAAACACCACTTCCACAATCACCTCTCACTTGAGAGATATCAACACAATCACCTCTCATTAGAGGGATATCACAAAGTATGTAAGGTTTACAACTTGGTGGTATCAACAACCACAAAATAATTTTCTCACAAAAATAGATCCTAATAGATAGGATAGATAGATTGCTCAAGTGTGAGAAAACAAAGAGTTTGAAAAACAAAAACACAAAAAAAACTTTTGGGAAAACTTCTAGGATAGATATAAATGAAGATCAAAAATCAATCCCCAAAGACTTCTCCTTTTCTTGATTTTTCCAACCCTTTAAAACAAATGAAGATAGATCCTTTGAACCCAAAAACTCTTTTAAAACTTGCTATTAAAACACTTAAGAAGATGAAAAATTTTGCTCTTGAAATTTTTGTTTAAAACAACCAAAGATATGGGGTATTTATAACCCCAATCCAAATCTGCCCGTTGGCAGCAGGCAAGGGCATTTTTGCCCTTCTGGTCGACCGCCCGGTCGACCGGCCCAACGGTCAGATTTCTGATCGTTGTGCCTCCGGTCGACCGCCCGGTCTGGAATCAGAGAGCAACGGCTCTCTGGCCAGTCGACCGCTCGGTTGACCGAAGCTGGATACAGAGAGCAGAACTCTCTTCCGGTCGACCGGTCGGTCGACCGAGGCCTTTTCCATAGAGCAGAAGCTCTCTAGCGGTCGACCGACCCGATCGACCGGCCCACCAGCCCGGCTGCGTGCACGTCTGTGCATGTCGGTCGACCGAACCGGTCGACCGACATCTGTCGCGGTCAACCGGCCCGGTCGACCGGCAGACAGCCAGTCCAGCCATTATAGGATTTAAACACTAGAATTTTTATCTTTAATTAAATTCCATAAAAACACATAAATTCTACAAAAATTTGTTCTTATTATATCTTTGAAATACAAATATGTGTGACAAAAATTCAACACATATTCTAAACAATTTGAACCATTTTTGTGAGATAGAAATTTTGCCTTAAACCAAAATCCGTATTTTCCAAAACTTGGATTTTTGAAATGGAAATCCGATTTTTTCAAAACACATGTAAATACAAAAACGTGATATTTAAACAACTTTTAAGCATGTTGTATATGGATAGAATCTAATATACATGAAAGATATTATATCTATGTTTTTGACATAAAAACCATATCGGTTAAACCGAAAACCAACAAACTTAAAACTTGTGTGTGTATTGTGAACTTGAGAATATCAATACTATCTACCTTTACACAAGATCTAAACAAAATCTTAAACTAAACAAACCGAAGTCTTCTTGTCTCCAAGCCGACTCGATCCAAACGTGATTCACCGAGCTTGACTCCAACCGAGTGCAATGTGCAATCATGACGCGCGAGCTCTAGAATCAACATATGAAAGCTCCAAAACACCTTTGTTGAAGCTAATCACCTACTAATATCTTGATTAAATATCTGAAACTAAATATCACAAGATTATGAGTAAACTATAACTACATGAGTTAATCATCATCAAAACTAGAGTGAAGGGCCTCTAGGCCAACAATCTCCCTCTTTTTAATGATGACAAAACTCATGGAGTTATATATGCATGGATTAAAGTTAAGCTTCATAGAAGCTCCCCCTTAACTCATGCATAGCAATAAACAATAAAAATATGCAATGAATGCTCAATATTGATATGCATAAATATGCATAAAACAAGGAAATGAAACAATCATGATCTTTGATATCAATGAAATAAATATGCTCTTGATACCAATTTAAAATAAACATGTTCTTAAAAAAAATGTTGCTCCAACAAAAACTCTTGATACCAACAAAACAATAAAACATGCTCTTGATACTAATACCAACAAAAAGGCTTTTGATACCAATGGTAAAAGATAACAAATTTAAACAAACATGCATAAACAAACATGCATATATCAAACTTCAAAATATCTCTCTCCCTTTTTATCAATTCATCAACAAAGGGGTACAAACAATAAAGGACATAAATAATATTTTTCTTCCTTTATGCATAAAACAAACAATAAAGGTATATATGCTACATACATTCATGAAGAGGAGAGACGTGAAGTTAACTCCCCCTGCATACATGTATTTATATGAAAAAAGATGACTAAACCTAACCAGATAAAGCATAATATATAATGTATAAAAGGAGATGTGAAGCTCCTACTACACACGTGTACTACATACCAAAGAAAGGTCAATCACTTCAATATGACATACACTCAACATGAATATATATATATAGAAGATGTTAAGCTTCCCTTACATATAAGCAATACAAATCAAAATATTATGATACCAATTTAAAAATATATCAATTTAGTATGAAGGTATACAAAAAAACATCATGATACCAATTTATGATACCATGTAAAAATAAACTAAACATTTTGAAGATAACCAACAAAAATTTTGATATCAATTGAAAGATATAAATATATATAGGCAATCTTGATATCAATTATAAAAATTAGTACTAATTGAAAATATTTTACACGTTTGATACCAACTAAAAAACATAAACCAATCCTTTTGGTTAAACACTAAAGTCATTTCACAATAAAGATACCAAATAGAGGATAATGTCAATTTAAGATTCTTGATACCAATATTAAAAATGAAACATAAACCAATTGAAAATAATTTTCCATTAGGAGCGTAGGAAACCAATTGAAAACTAAGATATCAATTTACAAATATCCTTTTTCAACATAAAGAGTGGGAGTAAGATACCAATTGTAAACAAAACCGATTGAAATCTAAAAACATGAATTTTCTCCCCCTTTATTAAATACTAATGAAAACGATGCATAAGCTTGTATAAGATACCAATTGAAAAATAATTATCATTAAGGACTAAATCAAGCTTAGTATGGCAAAATTTGTGCTTAAAGATATGGAGATATAGTAAGCACAATCAAAACACATATATATGTATGAAAAATTAAATACCAATTGAAATTAATATTGTTTGAAGTTGAAGCATACATATACAGAAACAAATATGAGTATACAAGATAAATATCAATCGTGATACAATGAGAATCAAGGTATAACTCATAATGACCTCCCTATTTATGCACATGTTAAAAATATTTTCAATTTGAGCGTACAAGGCATGGTCGCCCAACCAACCACCCATGATGGGTAGGGGTTTTCAAAAATAAGTTTGAAAATAAGTATAGCATATTTGAAAACTCTACCCAAATGAAGAATACGAACTAGTTTTATGAAAACTTGAAAACTAGTACGAAATCCTTCAAGTAAGGAATAAAACAATAACATATCCATGAAAACATGAAAAATCACACAATCATCAACACTCAAATAGCAATAAAGCTCATATAGTCTCATGAAAACAAATCATGAGTAAACATCAAATAATGTGAGTGTACAAAGTCATGTAATTAACAAAATCATGGAATAAGGCAATTAAGCTCAATTGAAATTCCTTTAAAAAAAATTTAATTTTCATTAAAACAATTCTAACTCCAAGGCATATGTATGTTTTGTCGAAACTAAAGGTATACGTACATATCCAAACACAATTGAGTCTATAATAGAATATTGCATGAAAGGTAAATGACTCATGGTTATACATGTATATCCAATAGTTTAAACAAAATTAACCTATACATGGAGCTAAATATATTTTCATGAAAACATGTACAAAATGGGGAATACAAGTCAAAATGCATGAATCATCAAAACTAGGCTATACTAGTACATCTAATGGGTACAAATGAGCAATCAAGCACAAACATATAATAATCAATTTGTGGCTCATTAGTTGTACAGCATATGCACAAGTTTTAATGAAAAATTACATCTAAACATGTAATCAAAACATGTAGCATAGAAACAAAACATAAATCAATATGATCATAATATGAATGCACATGTTTAGAATAAAGATATACACAATAGTTAAACTAAAGTGAGAACACAAAAATAATAATCCATATGAACATCGGTGTATCTAAAATACTATACATGTATGTCACAAATCTAATTATTATGGCATTTATCATAACAATCATGAAAATATGACATGCTAAAAATTAATCATATGAAAGCATGTAAACATAAATGGGAGTTAGAGATCGTTACCAAAACCATGAGGGCAAATTTCTAAGCGCCAGACCAAGGTGGTCTTCCCACCAAACTCTCCTTGAAAGTGATGCATCCAAAATAGTCACCATTAAGCTCGGAACGCATCCACCTCAAGGCACCAATACTCTCACATCGAGTGAGAGCCCACGCCTACATCAAATACCATACGGGTGAATTTTGGTACCAAACTCTATTGGGTCCATGGGGGTTAGCTCCTTTCCTAACCTAAACAAATCCATTTGCTAAATTTACATCATGTACTCTATCATAGCAAAACTTAGCAGGGTGGCCCTTACGTCCACAATGTGTACAAGTGAATACATGAGCATACATTGTGTTATGAGTGTGAGCGTGAGGAGCATACATATGCCGTGATTTGTGTGCATGCATAAGTGGAACCTGTTTCTTTCGAAACATGGATTCCAACCGTGTGTGATTCATGGCACATTGGCTCAAAGTGGATCCCAAACAATCAACACTCTTCTTTAGAACATTTATATCATTTGCAATAGTAGAAGAAGAAGTGAAGCATGAAATAGGTGGTGAAGCTATACTAGCGTAGCAAACATGTGAGTCTAAGTCATTTTTCAAAGAATTATTTTTCTTGAAAACAAAATCCAATTCCTGTGAAATAGAAATAATTTTATTTTTCAAGGAATCATTTTCTTTTAACACAAAATCAAGTTTTGAAGATAGATCTTCATTTTTCTTCAAAACAATGTCACAATCATTTTTTTTTTTCAAAATTTCATTTTCTTTTAGAGGAAGATCAAGTTTGGATTTTAATGAATCCCTTTCATTAGAAATCTCATCTCTTTCTTGCAAAACAATATCAAATTTATAAAATAACTCTTTATTTTCTTTAGTTAATTTAAAAGTTTTCTTTTTTATAACTTTATATTTTTCTAAGAGGTTTTCACAAACAGTAGATAGCTCTTCATTTAATGCATTGGCATCCATACTATCATGATCATCGCCAGAAGAACTAGCACTATCTAGTTGAGTATCCGAATGTACCTCAAGGGAGTCATTCCCTTGGACCATGTAGCATGCATCGTCAGATTCATCCTCACTAGATTTCTCCTCCACAACGTTTGGCGTTTGTAGCGCGGGAGAGGTCAAGGTGTTCAACACTGCAAAGGCGGATTCACAATGAGAAATCATACACAAATATTCTTTGTTAACCGTTCTTCTAAGTGCCGTTAGGGCTTGTGCATTGGCCTCTATATGCTTGCTATTGCCAAGATAGAATTTCTTAGTAGCGGTAAGGAAAACATGCAATCCTTGGGTTTTTAGGTACATGGACATCCTAACTTTTCAAACAACAATGTTGGAAGTATCAGACATGGGAGGAGTCATGAAGTCCATGAGTGTGTGTAAACAAGTAAGTGTGCAAATGCAAATCTAGATTAGCAACCAAGATCACACTCCTATGTGGTTAAACCTAATATCAGGAGCGTAGGCTCTGATACCAATTGAAAGTACACCTAGAGGGGGCGTGAATAGGTGTAAGGCTAATCTAATAACAAATGATACGGAATTAAAAAACTTAATGCAACACACTTAGTGTAATCAAAAAGTGTAGCCGAATTCCCGGTGAAAGGCTCTGGACTATCTCCTCTAAATTCCTCTAAATAAGAGTTGAGGTGCTATATGAAGCTCTCTTAGTTGAACACAAGTGAGGCACACACACAAGCAATACCAAGCATATATGTATGAATGAACAATATGAATCAATGCAAGGTATAATATAAAAGAGAGAGAGAGTTTAGAGATAGTGGATCAAACGCAAACACAAAGATATGTTTCGAGGTTCGAGCACCCAGCTCTACGTCCCTACCTTCACACAGAAAGATTTCCACTAACTCGTCCACACAGGACTTCCTACACAGGGAACCTCCACTAAGGATTTGGATAAATATAATTTGGGAGTACACAACTCCTCTCTCAATCAATACAACCTTTCACTAGAGGCAAGGCAAAAAACAAATCACCTCTACACTTAGAGGGATGAGCACTTAGTCAAAACAGCAATCAACCTCACACTTAAAGGATAAGGCACTTAGCCAAACAACCACAATCACATCACACTTGAGGGATACAAACACCACTTTCACAATCACCTCTCACTAGAGGGTTATCAACACAATCACCTCTCACTAGAGGGATATCACAAAGTATGAAAGGTTTACAACTTGGTGGTATCAACAACCACAAACTAATTTTCCCACAAAAATAGATCCTAATAGATAGGATAGATAGCTTGCTCAAGTGTGAGAAAACAAAGAGTTTGGAAAACAAAAACATAAAGAAAAACTCTTGGAAAAACTTCTAAGATAGATAAAACTGAAGATCAAAAATCAATCCCAAAGACTTCTCCTTTTCTTGATTTTCCCAACCCTTTAAAACAAATGAAGATAGATCCTTTGAACCAAAAAACCGTTTTAAAACTTGCTATTAAAACATTTAAGAAGATGAAAATTTTTGCTATTGAAATTCTTGTTTAAAATAACCAAAGATATGGGGTATTTATAGCCCCAATCAAAATCTGCCCGTTGGCAGCAGGCAAGGGCATTTTTGCCCTTTCGGTCGACCGCCCGGTCGACCGGCCCAACGGTCAGATTTCTGAACGTTGTGCCTCCGGTTGACCGCCTGGTCGACCGGGACTGGAACCAGAGAGCAACGACCCTCTGGCCGGTCGACCGCTCGGTCGACCGAAGCTGAATACAGAGAGGAGAACTCTCTGCCAGTCAGTCGACCGGGGCCTTTTCCAGAGAGCAGAAGTTCTCTGGCAGTCGACCGACCCGGTCGACGGGCCCACCAGCCTGGCTGCGTGCGCGTCGGTCGACCGGACCGGTCAACCAATTTCTGCCTCGGTCGACCTGCCCGGTCGACCGGCTGACAGCCTGTCTAGCCATTATAGGATTTAAAAACTAGGGTTTTTATCTTTAATTAAATCCCATAAAAACACATAAATTTCATAAAAATCAGTTCTTATTATATGTTTGAAATACAAATATGTGTGACAAAAATTCAACACATATTCTAAACAATTTGAACCATTTTTGTGAGATAGAAATTTTGCCTTAAACCAAAATCCGTATTTTCCAAAACTAGGATTTTTGAAATGGAAATCCGATTTTTTTCAAAACACATGTAAATACGAAAACCTGATATTTAAACAACTTTTAAGCATATTGTATATGGATAGAGTCCAAAATACATGAAAGATATTATATCTATGTTTTTGACATGAAAACCAATATCGGTTAAACCGAAAACTGAAAACCAACAAACTTAGAACTTGTGTGTGTATTATGAACTTGAGCATATCAATACTATCTACCTTTACAAAAGATCTAAACAAAATTTTAAACTAAACAAACCAAAGTCTTCTTGTCTCCAAGCCGACTCGATCCAAACGTGATTCACCGAACTTGACTCCAACCGAATGCAATGTGCGATCATAACGCGCGAGCTCTAGAATCAACATGTAAAAGCTCCAAAACACCTTTGTTGAAGTTAATCACCTACTAATATCTTGATTAAATATCTGAAACTAAATATCAAAAGATTATTAGTAAACCATAACTACATGAGTTTATCATCATCAAAACTAGAGTGAAGGGCCTCTTGGCCAACACTTGTGCCTCATAAAGCATAAGAATTCACGCCTAAAAATGGTGCATTTAATAAATAAAATCCTTAATTTTGTGGCTTTATTTGATCGAGTCCTTAAGTCCTTGGGGTGTTTTCTCACCCGGTGCCCTAAGACCGTCCGGTTCGGGTGTCATCGACTAAAACCTCGTTACATTAGCATATTAGAATGCTTAATAGAACTAAGAAATAATACCACCAAAAATATAAAAAAAATAAATAAGTCATAAGAGTTAGAGTTAAAGAATCCTGAGTCAAAATTTTACTATCACAAAGGTGCATATGACCTTAGAGTAAAATAATAGACTAGATAAGAAATACAGGTTGCCAAGGATTCACGACATTCTGGTATGATATGGGGGAGCATTTTCTCCTCCTATCATCAGACGCTCTCCCTCGTTGCATTTTTCTTATAAATACCCGCAAATTATGAGGCCAGAGAGAATAATTCAGCAGAGAGGATATGCTAAGCTATACTTTAGTTTATAACTTAGGCTTTTACTTTCTATTTATGTAATTTTCTTTTTCTTTATGTAACTGAGACTAGAGAAGAGTTTCATGGAGGAATGAGAGTGAAGCTTGTACTGAGGGTGACACCGGTGTAAGTTGTTCTTCTTTTCTTCTATTTTTACTTTATTGAATCAAAGTTACAGTTTTATGTTCTTTTGTTTCTCTTACTCTTTTTCTATCGGGTTCTGATAATAATCCAAATGAAATCTATAGCATCGAACTGCCTTGCAATTGCTAGTGCCCTTGATAGCTCATGGTGATGGATAGCTGTTTCTATTTATTTTCCGCTTGCTTTAAATTCATAATTTAAGTCTGAGAACAGGGAAGATCCTATTTGCTATGCTTGCTCGCCTTCAAGACGAGGTAAGTCTTTACCAAGGATTCAAGGTAGGTCATCAATCGAAAGAGGTAAGTAAGTACTTTTAGGAGTTTTCTTATTTTTTTTAATCCTTTAATTTAGATCGACATCATCACCAACTCTCAACTCTTTACTATTTTTATTTCTTTGTATATACTTAATTTCCATTTTCTCCACCTTCTCAATCCATCACTTTCTTCTTAACTTAACAATAGACTTCATTTTTTCTTTTCTTTTAAAGAACAAGAGAAGAACTTCTAATCATCTTAAGTGAACTAAAAGAGAACTTACAATAAGCTTCCATCGGAAGTCCCTCCTTGTAAATCACGACCCGCATATGAAATACACCTAGAGCGATGCAAATGGTGTAATGCTAATCAAATACGAAATAACAACAATCTATGATAAATGATGTAAACTGGTCACTCAAACAAGAAGTGAAGTCGAATTTCCCGTGAAGAGTTCTAGAACTTCTCCTCTAATGTTCCTCTGGACTATGAGTTGAGGTGCTCAATTGCCTTCTTGTTGAAATGAGTAAAGACCGATAAATGAGAATGATAAATGTAATACAAGCAATAAATAAAATATGCAAGTGAAGCAACAACACAAGTGTAAGCAATTTAAAGAGATAGAGATCAAGAGACAAGCAATCGCAAACACAAAAAATTTGTTTCGAGGTTCAAGCCACCGCTCTACGTCCCCACCTTCACCACCATGAAGGATTTCAGTATTTACAATAGGATCTTCCATAAAGGAATCTTACAAAAAGGAATTACAATGGTCTACACAAGATCGGAGTACACAACTCCAACACTCAATCCTCTATATAAGAGATAGCACAAAGCCAATGAGGTTTATAAAGTTCTTGGTGACTTCAAGATCTCAAACACTCTCTTCTTTACAACTGTAGATATAAATTGAAGCTCAAGAAGTTTGTAAGAGTAAAATTTAATTGAAAGAATTTAAGAGCTAAAAAACTAATTGAAATAGCTTTGAAAATGATAGCACTTGAAAGCTAAAAACTTGGAAACTTTTTTCTTTAGAGCAAACTTGATTGTTAATGTATTTCTCAAAAAAGTAATGTTATAAATCTAATCCCAATGACCCATATATATAGGTAATAGATAAACACTATTCGTTTAGCTCACCAGGTCATAAAGGGTGTAATTTGACCTAAAGAAAGCAAGAATGTCCATTGAAAAAATTAGAAGAAAAAACAGATTTTGAATACTAGCCATTATGGGCTTTTGACAAAACTTTGGTCGATCAGCCGATCGACTGACAGTTCATTTTTGAACTAGCCGCTAGGCTCGGTCGACCGCCCGGTCGATCATCCCCCAACAGTATCTTGGGTTGAGCCAGTCGGTCGATCTGTCGGTCAACCGCTGGGGTTAGCAGTCAATCGGTCGGTCGACCGACAAGCATGCACAGCATGCACAACCCCAGCCAGAGGATCGGTTGACCGACCTAGGCCAAAAGACATTTTCTTGACTGTTTTTAAATAGCAAACTATTTTTGAAATATTTTATACAGATTTTAAAAAGAAATAGCAATGTATAGGCAATGAAATCCATGTTCTAAATAGGATATAAGATTTTTGAAGAAATTAGAAACATGTATCAAGTACCTAATATGCAAAACACCAATATGGTAAAACTTGTATTTTAAAAACATGTATTTTTGTGTGTGTGACTTCTAAGCATCAAATATATATTGTACACATTAAACATACTATTTTCTTACAAGGCTAGATACGACTATGAGAGTCCTCAAGTGGGCTTCTCCAATAGCGACGTCAAGCACGTTTAAGCTTCAATTCCTTCTTGAATACTCTTGAGTCTTCATATACCTTCCTTTTGAGAAAGAAAACTTCTTGAATCCTCTTGAACCCTGAAACACACTTAAACACTTAAACTTGATTAGTACTAAATAACCACATACGTTTT
This sequence comes from Agave tequilana, assembly GCA_038442645.1. NCBI lineage: Eukaryota > Viridiplantae > Streptophyta > Magnoliopsida > Asparagales > Asparagaceae > Agave > Agave tequilana. The sequence goes on along the minus strand of JAVJIF010012179.1, from coordinate 22,575 downwards.
GTTATCATCAAAATAAGAAACCGGTGATTATAACCTTGGGCCAACAATCCCCCCTTTCTGATGATGACAAAACATATGAGCTATTTAAAATAAATGATAAGAAAGAGCTTGAAAAAGCTCCCCCTCAAATTATGCTATCTATCAAGTATAAGAAATCATTATGACTACAAATAGATTTGTCAATGTAAGCAAGTCACGTAAATACATATATGAAGAATATATCAATTTAGAATAATATGCATAAATAGTCTACGATCCTTTCATACCTCCTTCCTCTAAAAACATTATGCAATGAATGAAAACAATGAATCATGGCATTGTATATAAGCATGGTAATGGAAATGAATATACATAAAATTCACGATATACCAAAATAAAAAACTATACCAAAGCAAGAAACTCAAAAACTCAACTATCAAATATCAAAAAATATATCATAACTCAAATGCCTCTCCCCTTTTTTGTCATACATCAAAAAGGAGTAAAATACACAAGAAATAAAAACACATGAAACCAAGAAGGATACTAATAAAAACACATGTATATCAATTTAAAATACATGAAACCAATATGAAACAAACATGAAGCAATTTTAAAACTCATGAATCCATAACGCAAACATTTAACTCACCACAAATAAATAAAAATCTATTATAATCTAGTTGTTTAGTAAAAATGTTCGCAAGTTAAAATCAGTGAAAACATAATCAATTTTAATATCTCGTTTCTTATACTGATCTCTGAGAAAGTGATATCGAATCTCTATGTGTATGGTCTTTCTATGTTGATTTGCATTCTTGGTCATATGAATAGTACTAGTGTTATCATAAAATATTTTGATATGATCATAATACAAATTATAGTCAAGGAGAGTATATTTCATCTAAGGGATTTGCGCACAACAAGTCCCGGCCGCAACATGCGCCTCGGCGGTTGAGGGCTACAAAGTTTTATTTCTTAAAAAAACCACAAAACAAATTAATTTCTTAAAAATTGACAAGTTCCACTAACGCTCTTCCTATCCACTCTACAACCGACAGAGTCCGAAAAACTCGTCATTAAAAATTTTCTGGTCTTTGGATTCCACAAGCCCATTTCAATAATGCCCTTAAGATATCTAATAATACGTTTTACCGCAATTAAGTAGGACTCTTTAGGATAAGATTGGAATCTAGCTCATAGACAAACACTAAACATAATATCCGGCCTACTAGCCGTCAAGTAAAGCAAACAACCAATCATGCTTCTACAGAGTTTAAGGTCAATGTTCTTACCTTGTTCATCCTTATCAAGCTTTGTTGTGGTAACCATGAGAGTCTTGCTTGTCTTTGCATCTTCAAGCTCAAATTTCTTGATAAGATCTCTTGTGTATTTGGCTTGGTTTATGAAAATCTCATGACTCTTTTGCTTGATTTAGCGTCAAAGAAAGTAGTTGAGCTCTCTCATCATAGACATTTTAAACTCTTTCTTCTGCATGATTCAAAATCCTTACAAAGCACATCATTAGTAGATCCAAAAATGATATCATCAATATAAATTTGCACTATAAGGATATCACTATTTACATGCTTTGTAACCAATGTAGTGTCAATTTTGTCTTTCACAAAATCATTTGAAATAAGAAAGAAGAAAGTCTTTCATATCAAGCTCTTGGAGCTTGTTTTAAACTATATAAAATCTTTTCAAGTTTAAAAACAAAATCTGGATGTGTAGGATCAACAAACCCGGAGGTTGTTCAACATACACCTCCGCTTTGATACAACTATTAAAAATGCACTTTTAATATCCATTTGAAAAATCTTAAAATCTTTGAATGAAGCAAAAGCAAGTGTCATACGTATAACTTTAAGCCATTCTACGGGTGCAAAGGTTTCCTCAAAATCGATACTTTTGATTTGGTAGTGAAAAGTGCATTTTTATCATCATATTTACCATCACATTTTCAGATTTATTCATTTAATTCTGCACATTTATTAATAATTTATAATTTATTGTGTGCAGGCCTCGAATTCTTATTTTTATAATAAATAAAGCTTAATGAAGCCCAAAAGCCCACAGTTGAAGCCCAGGTGTAAAAGTGCAAAATCAATTGTCAAAGTGCAAATACACAAAGGGCTAAAGTTGCAAATATCAAAGATGAGGGAAGGATAGACTTCTACCCAACCCTAAACTCTTGCAGATGAGAATGAAAAGAGTGCAGAGATAAGGAAATTCGTTTAAAAGAGATTGGGAAAATTCAAGATCTAGGTAACTTGATTACCAAGTTATCTCGAAATCCCAAAATAAAGAGCCATGATCAAGCTTCCAGAAGTAAGCGCTCAGATGGACGGACCAGGAGAGGCCACGCACCAAAGCGCGTGGCCAACAGCCACAGCTTTGCCGCGGAAACGCGGCTTTTGCCGCGTTAACGCGGCATTTTGGATGACTCCGGGCAACAACTTTTGTGGAAGTGTCGTGATGGGACTCTACTTCCTTCTGCACCTATAAATACCCCTGCAGTGCAACATACAGAGCGTCCAGCGTCCAGCAGAGGGCCAAATCTAGGGTTTCTTCTTTAGGTTTTCTTTTCTTTTCTTTTGTAATTTTTAATTTATGTAAGTGAGGGAGATGGCTATGTTGAGGGTGACACCGATGTATGCTTCTCTTCTCTTCCATTGTATCAAGTAATAAAGGTAACTTTTATTTTGTTTTTATGTCATTGCTTTACTTTTCTTTTTGTTTTCTTTTGTTTTCTACTTTATTTCTGTTGATCTTTGATGAGCATGCAAGCGATTACCGAACCACAAGTATAACAAATCTTGGTGGTGCCAACGATATTCCATGGAGATGTTCTCCTCCTCGAGGCGTATCAATTCATACTTGCCCAAGGCTTGATGATCTAATGCGAACAGCGGACTGAGATTGATCCCATGGTTTATGCGTTCAACGCCTCCGAAATAAGGTAGAAAGTGTTAGGTTTTTACATATTTTCTCCAACCAAGGTTAGTTTTCTTTTCTTTTCTTTTATTCTATTTTTGTAGATTAAATCACTATCTCCCAATTCTTTCTTTTCCGATTCATTGTAAATACCACCTTCTTTCTAACATAACTAATATTCTCGTATTAATAACTAAAAAAAAAAGAGATAACTTGCTTAACGCTTCCATCGCAGTCCCTCCCTGAGGATCACGACCCGCATAGCCTTGCTACCGCGGATTAGTATTGAGCACCTCGCACACCTTTAATTCTCAGATCTAATATTCATATTTTTTGTGCAGGAAAACTCAGTCAACAAATTGGCGCCGTTGCCGGGGAAGGAACGGCACGATTTCCTCGTTTAATCATTCTTTATTCTTTCTGTTGCAGGTACAGAAAACAGAAAACAAAAACAGAGCAGCAGCAAGGACATACAGCAATCCAGTGCCTCTGCCCTCGAAGGCAGAGCACCTGGACCTACTAATTTGCCGCAGAAACGCGGCAAAAGCCGCAGATCTGCGGCAGTAGTAGTGAACTACTAACCTGCTTTTCTGCAGGTTGCTCTGCATTGCAAAATTCTAATTTCTGCTGTGATATTATTTATCTGTGATCACTCTGCAACTGCTAATAAAAACATTAACCTATTTGTTGAAAATAAAAAATATATATATTTTTAGACTCTTGCATTTTAGGGCACGTGTCTATTTTAATTCTTTTTATTTCTGTTGAAGAGTGCTGGCGACAAGGTACGTTTGCATAGCATATAGATTAGGAAACACTCTTGGTTGTTTACTGCTTTCTTGAGTGATTACTTTTCTACAGCTTTACACGTACACTAATTCATCTTAAGGGCATAACCCATAAGCAAGATAAGGCGGGGATTTCATCACCCTTCCTTGGCCCATAAATCATATCCGTCACACTCACAACCCTAACCTTAAGTAAAATTTGACTAGACGTTGGCCCTAGGTTAACTCGGACTCAATAGGAGATTGACCGAAGGAGGAAAATTGTTCGAAATTAACTCTTGTCAAATCGGTGTCTAGGCAGGGGATTGAGGGCCGAAAGCCCGAAGAACGGTGGTTATTTAATTAAGGAACGTCTCTGACGGAAAACCTCCCACCGGTCTTGCCACCTACCTGGCCGATTAGCTTGTGGTTAACATCGACAGTAGACCTCCTAAGGACAGTCTAAAGTTAGGAGTCGTCTAGGTCAAGGCTTACCCTAGATTAGGATTTTTATTGTTTCTTTTTTATTGATTGATTGGGTGAACTTGTTTGCTGATTGTGCATGCCCGCTTGGTCGAGAGACCCACTTACATCCAGGCTAACTAGAACTAGTTCACCACCCGAGCTCAATCCCGACTCACACATGGCACAACCGCCATCACTCCAAGATAGGATCTATCCTATCAGGACTTCTCTTCCTTCTTGCATCAAGCTTAACGATGAAGGTGTGACCCATTTGAGCTTAAGCCACAATACATAAACACCCTTCCGAAATTTCATGGACTTGACTCCGAGGATGCATACTTCTTCATAAGGGAATTTGAGGAAGTATGTCTCATGATGAATATTCCTAAGTTAGGAAAAGATGACATCAAACTTAGGTTTGTCCCCTTTGCTTTGAAGGATTTAGCAAAGAAGTGGCTCTACAGTCTAGAGGTCGGTTCTATATCTTCTTGGGATAATTTCGTTAAGGCCTTCTTAAAGAAATTTTATCCCGTTCACAAGACTGCACTGATTAGGAAGAATATCCTACAGTTTAAGCAAACAGCAAATGAGCCTTTTTGGAAATATTTCGAACGTTTTAAGGACCTTCTTGCCCAATGCCCTCACCATGGGATAGAGAAATGGCGACTTTGCCAAGTTCTATATGATGGATTAGAATATCAAACTAAGACGTTGTTAGAATCCATGTGCCAAGGAGGATTTATGAAAAAGAACGAAAATGAAGGATGGGAATTGTATGAGGAATTAGCTGAAAATACCATCCAATGGGAACCTACTCCGGAAAAATTTAGGACTAATGACCCTACTTCTTCTAAAGGAGGTATCCATTCCATTGAGGCCAACATAGCAACCGATGCTAAGTTAGCTGCTGTTATGCGAAGACTAGAGGCCCTTGAAACTAAAGAGCCAGTCTCTGTGAACCAAGTCAGCCCAACATCTTCGGCGGGCTGTACTTATTGTCAAGATATGAACCATGTGTTCGAGGAATGTCCTGTCTTTTGCGCATCAAAGCTTGCCCGAACATATGAGTGCGGCCTTCACAAGGCCCGCCAACAATCCTTATTCACCACCTACAATCCTGGTTGGAGAAATCATCCCAATTTTTCATGGGGCCCAAGCAACAATGATCAAATTAGGCCCAAATTCTCCAACAATTTCCAAAATCCGCCCTATCAGCAAAGTTTTCCTAGTCAAAATCCTCCACCATCTTTCCAATATTCACAAATGGAAACAAGGCTTTCAAACATGGAAAGAAAGGTGGACACTCTTGTTAAAAGTCATGACACACTAGCTCAAGTCTTGACCAGGATAGAGGTCCAATTAAATCAGCAAGAAAGACAGAGGGGTACCCTACCGAGTCAACCATTGCCAAATCCTAGGAATCCTAGGCCAGCCAATGAGGCTCAAGACCCAAATCAGTGTCATGTGGTTCATACACTCAGATCGGGAAAACAAGTTGATAATCAAGTATCCATGCCATCGGATCCATCTCAGCCATCTATTCCATCTAGTTCCACTTCCATTCCATCTAGCTCCACTCCTGCTCCATCCAGCCCCAATGAAACTGAAGCTGAAAAGTCAGCAGGTCAGATGCACCAGCCTATAGCTCCATTTTCAAATAGGCTTAGAAGCAACAACAATGCACATATGGAGAAATTATTAGAGGTGTTCAATCAAGTTAGGCTCAACATTCCACTTCTTGATGCAATCCAACAGGTCCCTAGTTTTGCCAAATTTTTTAAGGACATGTGCACCAAGAAAAGAAAGACTAATGTGCCTAAGAAGGTTTTTCTAGCCACTAACATTAGTGAGCTATTGTCCAATCAGATCCCTATCAAGTATAAGGACCCAGGTTGCCCCACCATCTCTTGCACCATAGGTCGAGCCGAAATCAATCGAGCACTCCTCGATTTAGGAGCCAGCATCAATTTGCTCCCTTTCTCTATGTACCAACAACTTGGATTAGGTGAACTCAACCCGACCCAAGTCACTATTCAGTTGGCTGACCGCTCAATCAAAGTTCCTAAGGGAGAGATCAATGACGTTCTCATACGGGTGGGAGAATTCATTTACCCAGTCGATTTCATTGTCTTAGAGACACAACCTGTGTCTAATCCTAGGTCCCAAACTCCCGTCTTCTTAGGAAGACTGTTCCTAGTAACCGCAAATGCAATCATAAATTATAGAAACGGATCCATGAGACTGACTTTTGGGGATATGACCAAGGAAGTCAATGTTTTCAATCTAGGTAAGCATCCCTACGATGTGACCGACCAACCCTTTGAGGTTAACTTCATTGAGAACATGACGAGTGAGCATAATGAGGAGATCACACTTGAGTCAGAGAAAGAGGAAGATTTAAAAGCAAGTGATCTCAGCCTTGATGAGATTGAATGGGAATCAAATCTGAGTTCTATAGAGATGGGAGATTCTAGCTTAACTCCTCCACCCATCGAGCCAACTCCTTCTTTGGAATTAAAAACCTTGCCGAAACATCTTAAGTATGCCTACTAGGTGAACAAGAGACGTTACCGGTCATAGTTGCATCTAATTTGACCAACAGGCAAGAGGAGGACCTATTGGCAACCCTTAGGAGACATAGGGAAGCCATGGGTTGGACTATGGCAGATATCAAGGGACTGAGCCCTACGATAGTCCAGCATCGTATCCATCTAGAGGAAGGGGTTAGACCGAAGAGGGATCCACAGCGTAGGCTAAACCCACTTATGCAGGAGGCCGTACACGCCGAAATAGTGAAACTGTTAGATAATGGGATCATTTATCCCATTTCCGATAGCGAATAGGTTAGCCCAATGCATGTGGTCCCTAAGAAATCTAGCTTTACTGTGGTAGAGAACGACAAGTATGAGTTAGTGCAAACACGATTGCCTACCAAGGTAAGAGTATGCATAGACTACCGCAAGTTGAACGCAGCCACTAGGAAAGATCATTTTCCCCTCCCGTTCATCGACCAAATGTTGGAAAGATTAGCAGGTCATGAGTATTACTGCTTTTTGGACGGTTATTCAGGGTATAACCAAATTCCTATAGCCCTAGAGGATCAAGAGAAGACAACGTTCACGTGTCCATTTGGGACATTTGCCTACCGTCGAATGCCTTTCGGCCTATGCAATGCCCCCGCCACATTCCAACGTTGTATGTTAAGCTTGTTTTCTGATATGGTCGAGCGTTCTTAGAGATTTTCATGGACGACTTCTCCGTCTATGGAATTCATTTGACCAGTGTCTCCATCACTTGGAGCTAGTACTGAGTAGGTGCACCGAAAAGAACTTGACCCTCAATTGGGAAAAGTGTCACTTCATGGTGCAACATGGGATTGTCCTAGGTCACGAGATATCTAGGGAAGGGATTAAGGTAGACAAGGCCAAGGTGGAGATCATAGCGAAACTTCCACTTCCGCGATGCGTGAAGGACTTCGGTCTTTCTTAGGACACGCCGGATTTTATCGTAGGTTCATTAAGGACTTTAGCAAAATTGCTAGACCCCTTACAAACCTTCTAGCTAAAGACGTGTCCTTCATCTTTGATGATAGGTGCCATAGTGCATGGGAGAAATTGAAAATGGAACTTATCTCTGCTCCTATCATCTCACCTCCGGACTGGTCCAAGCCTTTTGAGATCATGTGCGATGCCTCAGATTTTGCGATAGGTGCTGTCTTAGGACAGCGTAAGGACAGCAAGCAGCACGTGATCTATTATTCGAGTAGGACGCTCAATGACGCCCAAATGAACTATACTACAACCGAGAAGGAATTCTTGGCAGTAGTGTTCGCTTTGGAGAAATTCCGCCCATACCTACTTGGGACCAAGACCACGATTTTCACTGACCACTCTGCTCTTCGATACCTTATGCTTAAAAAAGATGCGAAGGCCCGACTCATTCGTTGGATCCTTCTCCTTCAAGAATTCGATCTCGAAATTTGAGATAAAAAAGGTGTCGAAAATGTCGTAGCTGACCATCTCTCTCGTGTGCCAAACGCACCTTCTGACGAGCTGCCCATCAATGACAATTTTCCGATGAGCAACTTCTAGCCATCTCTAAGGAGCCATGGTTTGCTGACATAGTAAATTACTTAGTCACAAACCAAACACCACCTAGTGGTCTAAACAGGATAGATACCGATTCTTGTCTCAAGTTCGGTATTACATGTGGGAAGATCCTTATCTTTTCAAATATTGTAGCGACCAAATCATTAGGAGATGTGTCCCCGACGAGGAGACTAGAAGCGTGCTAACTTTTTGTCATGAGTTCGCTTGTGGTGGACATTTTGGTCCCCGCAAAACTGCCGAAAAATTCTGCAAAGTGGCTTTTATTGGCCAACTGTGTTTAGAGACGCATTTGAGTATTGCAAAACTTGCACAAGATGTCAAATGATAGGAAGAATTTTCAAACAAAATATGATGCCCCTAAATCCCATTCTAGAAGTAGAACTTTTCGACGTATGGGGCATTGATTTTATGGGACCCTTCCCTAATTCGTTTGGGCACCAGTACATCTTGTTGGCCGTAGACTACGTGTCAAAGTTGGTAGAAGCTATCCCTTGCAAGACAAATGACAACAAAGTTGTTGTCAAATTCTTGAAAGATAATATCATCTCACGCTTTGGAATCCCTCGAGCCATCATTAGTGACAATGGCACACATTTTTGCAATAGAACTTTTGAAGCTCTTATGCGAAAATATGCCATTACTCACAAGTTGTCTACGCCCTACCATCCTCAAACTAGCGGGCAGGTAGAAGTTTCTAATAGGCAAGTCAAGCTCATTTTGGAGAAGACTGTGAATCAGAATAGGAAGGACTGGTCCACCAAACTGGTGGATGCCCTATGGGCATATAGGACTGCCTTTAAGACGATTCTAGGAATGTCTCCCTACAGACTGGTCTTTGGAAAGGCTTGCCACCTTCCTGTCGAGCTAGAGCACCGGGCCCTTTGGGCAATTAAACAGCTAAATTTCGATTTAGATAAGGCGGGTGAGTTTCAGAAATTACAAATTTCTGAACTAGAGGAGTTGAGGAATGATGCATACGAGAATGCAAAGATTGCGAAGGATAGAGTTAAGGTTTTTCACGATAAATTCATCACGAGAAAAACTTTTGTCCAAGGACAAAAAGTTTTACTCTACAACTCTAGACTTCATCTCTTCCCGGCAAGTTGTAGTCAAGATGGACAGGACCATTCATTGTTAAGACGGTGTTTCCGCACGGAGCCATAGAGATCTACGATCCCAAAAATGGCAATGCATTCAAGGTAAATGGTCAACGTCTTAAAATCTTTTTGGAGTCTGTGCCGGAAGCTAATGCGGCGATGGGTCTTTTTGACCCACTGTATCGGTGATATATCTTTCTGCCAGTTCATGCATCCATACATTTCATTCATACATTAGGGACAATGCATGAAACAAGTGTGGGGAAGGGTATGTAATATAAAAAAAATAAAAATAAAAATAAAAAAAATTTTTAAAAATATATAAAAAAAAATTATACAATAAAAAAAAAATGTTATAAAAAGAAATATTTTGACTTATTTTTTGAAAGAAATCTAAGTTAGTTTTAAGGATTAGGAAAATCATGATTAGGATTTCTAAAAACTTGGTCAAAATAAATAAATTGTTTAATTTTTAGGTATAGGAGAAGAAATTGAATAATTAATTAGTCTTGATTTTTACCTTAATGAAGTATGCATACCAAATGCATATCTAGGATTCTAAGACAAAGACCTTGTGCCTCATATTAAAAAAAAAATAATAATAATTCACCAATTAAGCTGATACATGTGCCTCAAGAAGCATAAGTATTCATGCCTAAAGGTGAGTAAATAAAATAAAGTCCTTAGTTTTGGGGCCTAGTTCACTCGAATTTGAGTCCGCGGGGTGTTTTCTCACCTGGTGCCCTAAAGCCAACCGGTTTGGGAGTCATCGACTTTAAATTCGCTACATGGGGGATTAGAAAGCCTAATAAAACTAAGAATATGAGATATGTATTAACACATCTAAGAGTCAATTAGTTAGGTATGAGGGCCTCAAGAAGCCTTGATGCTTACACGAAAGAAAATTAGATGAGTTATACATATTAAAAAAAAAAGGAAGAGAAAAAAATTAAAGAGGCATGAGAGTCCAAGTTAAGAAATTCCTAGCCAAGTTACAAGGATGCATATGATTTTTGGTAACGAAAAAGACTATATTAGAAATTCAATTTTAATTCTTACCTAAAATGGAAAACAATTAACTTTATAAAGACTAAGTTTGAAGAATGAATAAAAGTGAGGATCCTAAAAACTTATAGATTACTTAGTCCTTTCAAATATAATTCAAATATTTTTCTTTTTATGGATTTTGTGGGTGCAATCCGCTGAAAACCCTCACGAGACAACACTCGTCCTCAAGGGTAACCTAGAGGTTAACGGCTTGTTGCACATGCTAAGTGCAACCGTGATTCCTACGAAAGTGAGTTAGGTTAGATTAGTTTTCTTTTCTTTTTCTTCTTTGTTTTTACTCGAGGACGAGCAAAAAGATAAGTGTGGGGTGTGATTGGTAGTGAAAAGTGCATTTTATCATCATATTTACCATCACATTTTCAGATTTATTCATTTAATTCTGCACATTTATTAATAATTTATAATTTATTGTGTGCAGGCCTCGAATTCTTATTTTTATAATAAATAAAGCTTAATGAAGCCCAAAAGCCCACAGTTGAAGCCCAGGTGTAAAAGTGCAAATATCAATTGTAAAAGTGCAAATACACAAAGGGCTAAAGTTGCAAATATCAAAGATGAGGGAAGGATAGACTTCTACCCAACCCTAAACTCTTGCAGATGAGAATGAAAAGAGTGCAGAGATAAGGAAATTCGTTTAAAAGAGATTGAGAAAATTCAAGATCTAGGTAACTTGATTACCAAGTTATCTCGAAATCCCAAAATAAAGAGCCCTGATCAAGCTTCCAGAAGTAAGCGCTCAGACGGACGGACCAGGAGAGGCCACGCACCAAAGCGCGTGGCCAACAGCCACAGCTTTGCCGCGGAAACGCGGCAAAAGCCGCGTTTCCGCGGCATTTTGGATGACTCCGGGCAACAACTTTTGGGAAGTATCGTGATGGGACTCTACTTCCTTCTGCACCTATAAATACCCCCTGCAGTGTAACATACAGAGCGTCCAGCGTCCAGCAGAGGGCCAAATCTAGGGTTTCTTCTTTAGGTTTTCTTTTCTTTTCTTTGTAATTTTTACTTTATGTAAGTGAGGGAGATGGCTATGTTGAGGGTGACACCGATATATGCTTCTCTTCTCTTCCATTGTATCAAGTAATAAAGGTAACTTTTATTTTGTTTTTATGTCATTGCTTTACTTTTCTTTTTGTTTTCTTTTTCTTTTCTACTTTATTTCTGTTGATCTTTGATGAGCATGCAAGCGATTACCGAACCACAAGTATAACAAATCTTGGTGGTGCCAACGATATTCCATGGAGATGTTCTCCTCCTCGAGGCGTATCAATTCATACTTGCCCAAGGCTTGATGATCTAATGCGAACAGCGGACTGAGATTGATCCCATGGTTTATGCGTTCAACGCCTCCGAAATAAGGTAGAAAGTGTTAGGTTTTCACATATTTTCTCCAACCAAGGTTAGTTTTCTTTTCTTTTCTTTTATTCTATTTTTGTAGATTAAATCACTATCTCCCAATTCTTTCTTTCCGATTCATTGTAAATACCACCTTCTTTCTAACATAACTAATATTCTCGTATTAATAACTAAAAAAAAAAGAGATAACTTGCTTAACGCTTCCATCGCAGTCCCTCCCTGAGGATCACGACCCGCATAGCCTTGCTACCGCGGATTAGTATTGAGCACCTCGCACACCTTTAATTCTCAGATCTAATATTCATATTTTTTGTGCAGGAAAACTCAGTCAACAGCCACTAACCTAGCTTTATTCCTAATAACAATTTCCCACTCATCAACTTATTCCTAAAAATCTATTTAGTACCAATGGTTGGTCTATTTGAGGTCTAAGAATAAGGTGCCAAACTTGGTTGTGCTCAAATTGATTAAGCTCTTCTTGCATTGCAAGCAACCAATATGAGTCGCCCTCAGTTTCGGGGATGTTCTTGGGTTCAATATGTAAAATGAAGGCAAAATTGCTACAAAAATCGTGGAGTTTGAAGCGAGTAGTTACCTCCTCGGATACATCACTATAATGAGATCCTTGGGATGATTTGTAGCATACTCCAGTACATTAGAAGTGGTTTTGTTGGCTCCACTTCAACATCTTGAACTTCACCATGTTCATCATCCTTTTACTTGTCTTCTTACATTAGTGAGTCCTTTAAAGATATTTTCTCTATATCTTCACCTAAAGAATTAATTTCTACAATATTTTTCACAGAAACATTAGATTCCTCAAACTTGACATGCATAGACTCTTCAATAGTCAAAGTAGACTTATTGAAGACTCTATAGGCCTTACCTAACAAATATACCTTCATAAGACTTGGCATCAAATTTACCTAAATTATCTTTAGTGTTTAAAACAAAACATTTACAATCAAAAACTCTAAAATATGAAACATTTGATTTTCTTTAAAAGTAAATCTCAAAAAGAGTTTTAAAAGTGTTTTACAAAATAAATTCTATTCGATATGTAACATGAAGTGTTTACGGCCTCCGCCCATAAATATTGAGAGAGTCCATATTCACTAATCATTGTCGAGCTATCTCTTGAAGAATGCGATTTTTTCTTTCAATGACTCCATTTTGTTGTGGAGTTTTAGAACAAGATAGTTCATATTTAATTTCATTTTCTTCACAATAAGTAATAAAGAAATGATAATAAATTCACCACCTTTATCCCTCCTTATGCGCAAAATTGAAAAAAATTTCTTTCTCAACTCTTTTTCTAAAAATATGAAAATGCGAAAAAGCTTCGTCTTTGTGTTCCAAAAAGAAAACCCATGTAAATTTAGAGAAACAATCAACTAAAATAAAAATAAAATGATTACCACTAAGACTTTTAATTTTTGTTGGACCAAACAAATCCATGTGGATCAACTCTAATGGTTTAGATGTCATGATATCCCTGATTGTTTTGAAAGAGGACTTGGTTTGTTCTCAAGTTATCACGCATCACAAATGCGGTCCTTTTGAAACTTCAAGTAAAGAATATCCTTTACCGATTTCTTAGAGTTAATTTTAGTTAGATGGTCAAACAAAAAATGGTCTTGTCTCCTATGCCATAACCAAGAATCTTCATTAAAAGTATTTAAATAAGTATCATTGTAATGTAAATTTAATATATCAATTATACAAATATTGTTTCACGAAAACCAAAAAGAACAAAAATATTTGTTTTCTTTTCTAAAACATCATAAGTGAAATCATCAAAAACAACTTTAAAATCTTTATCACAAAGTTGGTTAATGCTCAAGAGGTTATGCTTGAGACCTTCAACCAAAACAATATTTTCTATTAAAAGAGATGAGTCAATTTTGATATTACCTATACCAATAATTTTGCTTTTGAATCATCTCCGAAGGTAACGGTGCCACCTTCATGATACGTTGATAGGGTTGCAAAGTTGTTGATATTTCAAGTCATGTGGCTTGAGCAACCGCTATCAAGGTACCACCATTCCCTATGTCTTGGAGTCTTGATGCGTACCTGTATCAAGTAAAAACGTTGTTGATTTTGAAACCCATATTTTCTTGGATCCTATAGTGTTAGTTCTTCGAATCCAAACATGATCATTTAAAGCATTAACGCGATCGAAGCAAAACTTAGCTAAGTGACCCTTCCGATCACAGTAGGTGCAGGTATGATGTGTGTATGTGAAATATGAGCATGCTTATTGTGTGTGGCATGTTTAACATGATGTGTGTGGGCATGTTGTGGTTGATGAGTGTGGATATGTGTAGCATGATGAACATGAACATGTTTCCTTGGAGTGTGTCTCTTAGGAAACATGCCTCTAATCTAGCCTTATCAAACTCACATTTTTTTTAAACATTTCTCAAAGTGAAAATTTTGATTTATAAAATAAAAATATTTTTTTCATCAATCAATAAAAATTTTGATTTATAAGAAACTTTGTGTAAATCAAACCTTTTTTGTAGAAATAAGTGAGGAAGACAAAACCTCTTTTTCTTTTAAAGAATAACAACTTGATTTTGAAGAAAATCATTTTCTTTTTTTATTTTTAAATATTTCTTCTTGAGAAAATCATAGTTATGAGAAAGTTCTTCAAAAGCTTCACCCAATTCATCCATGGTCAATTCATAATCATCTAGGGATGGTTCGGATGTTACCTTGGGTGTGTTATCATTAGTCATGAAATACACATTAGCCGTGTCCACCTCTTTTTCAAATTTACTCTCGAATCCCATGTTGTTTTGAGAGCCATCTTCTTGTAGGGCTTCTTGAGGTAGATGTTGGCCCAAAGGTTACAATCTTCGGTACGATGCAGTAAAAGTCTATTTGATGATAACATATCATATAAAAGCTATTTGGTACTAATAGAAGTAAAGAATGAATTTCAGGTTGATACAGGTATTGATGGCTCAAGAGTTCTCAAGCATGAGATATTAGGGTTTAGCTCAAATGTTGTTCAATATCAACTATCAGAGGCTCCTGCTTGTAGACTCATATAGTTTGTGTTGTTAAAGAATAGTATATACGTTTGAAGCTCAAATACACACACACACACACACAAAAATTCAATACATTTGGTTTTTGGTTTAAACGGTTTGGATTCCAGTACAGTACATATATCGGGTTTTGGATTTGCACCAGTTTTAGTTCTGCTGATTTGCTTGACACCCTTTTACATTTCTTGTCATAACTTTTATTTTATATTTAAATAACGTGATTAACTTGCATTTCAAAGATAACTTTCAGATCTAATTTCTTATTGAATAATCATTTTTAGATTCAAATGTTAAGGATATCAAATATTTGGTTGAACTCTGTTTTTGTTTTGAAAATAGCTTACAATTTCTGTTTTGACACCTGTCAGTGTTTTATTGATAACTTTTTAATAAAAAAATGATATTGAGTTGATTTTAGCTGCATTACAACAAAGACTTCAAGATCTACAAATTATTCCTATATACCTAATTCTGAATTCGGACGTTTACAACCTGAAAAATGTGCTCAAAGTTAACCAATCTGCCAGATTGACAGTAATGGCTAATTTTTTGGAGGCTGTTAACATGTTTTCAAAATGTGTTTAAGTTTAAATAAAACGTGGTTAGCTGTATTAGAGGGTCAATTTCTTCCTCTTATATTCAGGTAAACTTTTCTATATTTACTCTTCCTAAATCCTATATAAAGGGGTCATTAGGGTAGAGGTTTTCACAACAACAAATTCAAAGATCAAAAGTTTGAGTTTCTTGAGAAAGAGCTTTTGTTTAAGTTTTGAGCTATTATTTTCAAAAGTTTTCTGAAAGTTTTTGGTTCTTAAAATCTCTCTTATATTTTTATATCACTTACAAAACCTTGAACTTCGATCTATATATTATTCTCTAGGATTTTTGTAAAGAAAGTTTTCAAGAGAGAGTTTGTGGTCTTTTGATCATCCAGTGATTATTGTATTTGTGGCTCCACTACCTCTAGACTAGAGGAGTGTGATTGAGGAGTTGGGTACTCCCTAGCGGTTGTAATCCTTTGTGGAAGTTCTAGTGGATCGGAAATCCTTCTGGGTGAAGGCGGGGACGTAGAGCTGGGTGCTCGAACCTCAAAACAAATCGCTGTGTTTGCGATTGGTTTACTTGCTTACTTTATATTCCTTGCTATATTTACTTGCTTCATATTCATTGCTATATTGTCGATCAATACTCACACAACAAGATTGCATTGCGCACCTCAAACTCTTATTCTAGAGGAATCACGAGGAAGAAGTTCAGAGCCCTTCACGGTGTATTCGACTTCTAGTCTTGTTTCGGGTGATCATTGCATCATAACATTTTAATTTGTGCATTGATTAGCATTATCACCTATTCACCCCCCTCTAGGTGATTTCAATTGGTATCAGAGCCTACACTCCTGATATTAGGTTTAACCACCTAGGAGTGAGATATTGCTAGCTAATCTAAGATTTGCATTTGCATAATTATTGCTTATACACTTATGGATCCCCTTGCCCCTCCAATGATTAATGTTTGTGACTTTGAAATATGGAAGATTAGAATGAGTATTTATTTAAAATCCCTAGGTTGTTATGTTTACCTTGCTGCTACCAAGGAATCTTTTATTGGTAATAGCAAGTATAAAATGGCTAATGCTCAAGCCCTAAGGGCTATTAGAAACTCTCTAACTAAATAATATTTATCTATGTTTTCTCACTATGATTCAGCTTTTGCAGTATGGAGCATTTTGACTTCTCCTGAGCATCCAAAGATTATCGATAAGATGAGGAGATCTAGGAGAGACAAGTCCGACGATCATTGCTTCATGGTCCAAGGGAATGACTCCCTTGAGGTACAATCAGAATCTCAACTAGAAACTAGCTCTAGTTCCTATTGCAATGAGTGTTTAGAGGCTCAAGCCATGAATGATGAACTTGCTAAAAATTGTGAGAATTTGATTTCAAAATACAAACTTTTAAAAAAGGAAAGTATTGTTTTAAAAGAAGAAAATAAAAATTTATCTTCTAGACTTGAAAATGTTTTGCAAGAGAGGGATGAGATTTCGAGTGAACTTGACTCATTTAAATCCCAACTTGATATTGCTCTTAATGAAAAACAAAATTTGAAAAGTAAAATGATTGTGAATATATTTGAAGAAAAATAAGGATTTAACTTCAAATTTTGATTTTGTATTAAAAGAGAATAATTCTTTGAAAAACAAAATTGACTTGATTTCACAAGAATTGAAAGATTGCTTAAAGAAAAATAATTCTTTGCAAAATGATTTGGATTCTCATGTTTGCCATGTTAGGGTAGCTTCACATTCTAGCTTACCTATTACATGCTCCACTTCTTCTAATTGAAAATGATATAAACTTGTTAAAGAAGAATATGGATTGTTTGGGCTCCACTTTGAGCCATTGTGTCATGAACCATACACGTTTGGAATCCGTGTTTCAAAAGAAACAAATTCCATCTTTGCATGCACACAAACCACGGCATACACATGCTCCTCACGGTCACACCCATCACATGTATGCTCATGTGTACACTTGTACACATTGTGGACGTAAGGGCCACCTTGCTGAATTTTGCTATGATAAGTTACATGATTCTAATTTAGCAACTAAGTTTGTGGGTTAGGAAAGGAGCTAACCCCCATGGACCCAAAAGAGTGTGGATACCAAAGACTATCCCTATTGTATTTGATGTAGGTGTGGACTCTCGCATGACGTGAGAGCAATGGTGCCTTGAGGTGGATGCGTTCCGTGCTAAAAGATGAATATTTGGATGCATCACTTTCAAGGGGAGTTTGGTGGGAGGACCACCTTGGTTTGAAGAACTAGAGAGGTGCCTTCATTGGTTTTAGTATCGATCTCTAACTCCCGTTTATATTTACATGCTTTCCACATTATTAAGTTTTAGCATGTTTTAATTAGTATGTTAAATGCCATGAATATTAGATCATTGACATGCATGTATAGCACTTGAGATCACACATGTTTATATAGACCAATATGTTGTGTTCTCCCCATTGTTTAGCTATCATGTTTATCATAGCTCTAATAGCATTTACATAATGATCTTATTTATGTTTATCATGTTGATTTATGTCTTGTTTTATGCTTCATGATTTGATTACATGTTTAGATGTTGGTTTTCATTAAAACTTGGATATATACTTGTACATCTAGTAAGTCATAAATAGACTTCTATATGTTTGTACTTAAATGCTTATTTGTGCTTGTTAAATGTACTAGTATAGCCTAGTTTGATGATTCATGTATTCTAACTTGTATTCCCCATCTTGGACATGTTTTATGATCATGTGTTTTCACTTCATGTATATGTCTATTTTGCCAAACCTTAAGATATACATGTATACCCCTTTGAGTCATTTGCTTGTCATGCAAATCTTTATTATGGACTCAATTGTGTTTAGGGATATGTATGTATACTTTATGTTTTGTCAAAACATACATATACCTTGAAGTATAAATTGTTTTAATGAAATTTAGTTTTGACGATTTTCATGTTTTCATGTTTAAAGGAATTTCAATTGAGCTTATTGTCTACCTTTCATGATTATGTTCTTCACATTTTATTTGTACACTCACCTTTTTTGTTTACTCATGCTTTGTTTTCATGAGTCATATTCATGCTTCATTGACTTTGAGTGTTGGCTATCATGTGATTTTCATGTTTCATGAAAAATATTTTTTTTTATTCCTTACTTGAAGGATTTCGTACTAGTTATCAAATTTTTCTTATAACTAGTTCGTATTCTTCAATATGGTAGAGTTTTTCAAACATAGTTTATTTTCAAACCTATTTTTGAAAACCCCTACCCATTTAAGGGCGGTTGGATAGGCGACCATGCCTTGTATACCCTTCTTGAATATTTTTTAAATTTGTGCATGATAAGGGTGGTAAGTATGAGTTATACACTTGATCCTCATTATATTTTTATTTGTATCAAAATTGATATTTCATATGTGTATACTCATATGTGTTTTCTATATATGTATGCCTCATATTTCAATTAGCATATCCATAAATACATATATATGATTTGATTGTGCTTGTTTCACAGGTCTTTACAATTTTTTGAAAAAGCATAAATTATGTTTACTAAGCTTGATTTAGTTCATCATGTCAATTATTTTTAATTAGTATCTATTTCAAGCTTATGCATTGTTTCTTTTAGTATTTCATAAAGGGGGAGAAAATTCTTGTTTTTAAATTGGTTTTATGTAAAATTGGTATTGGTTGTAAATTTAATTTGTATCAGTTTTTATTTCAAATTGGTATCTACTCCCACCATTTATGATGTAAAATACTTTGGTTTGATATATGCTAACATTTTCAATATTAATATCAATGATCTTAGATTGGTATTATTCTCTATTGGTATCCTCATTGCAAAATGATTTTAGTGTTTATCTAAAAATTTGGTTTTTATCTTTAATTGGTATTAATATTTTTCTATTGGTATCAATATGTTTATCAAAAATTTTAAATTGGTAAAAAAAAAAAACTTAAGTTTTGATCTTTAAGATTTGATGATATCACAATTGATGTTTTTTTCCTTAGCCCCTTTGTTGATGAATTGACAAAAAGGGGAAGAGATATTTGAGTTTATGTATGCATATATGCATGTTTATAACTTGTATGCATATATTGTTTATTGGTTGTTTCCTAATCCTTTTGATGTATGACAAAAAGGGGAGAAGTATTTGCAGTTTCATGTTTTGGTTTCATGTGTTGTACATGTTTAATTCATATATGTATACGTTTTCATGTTTTATACTTGATAAAATAGAACATCATTTGAGAGGGAGCTTTTACCTCCCTCCTATATTTTGTTTTATAGCTTATATGTTTTGTCATCATCAAAAGGGGGAGATTGTTGGCCCAAAGGTTACAATCCCCGGGTTATGTGTTTTGATGATAACAAATCATATAAAAGCTATTTGGTACTAATAGAAGTTAAAGAATGAATTTCAGGTTGATACAGGTATTAATGGCTCAAGAGTTCTCAAGCATGGGATATTAGGGTTTAGCTCAAATGTTGTTCAACATCAACTATCAGAGACTCCTGCTTGTAGACTCATATAATTTGTTTTGTTAAAGAATAGTATATATGTTTAAAGCTCAAATACCACACACCTACAAATTCAATACATTTGGTTTTTAGTTTAACCGGTTTTAGATTTCAAGGACATATATCGGATTTTGGATTTGCACCAGTTTTAGTTCTGCTGATCTGCTTGACACCCTTTTACATTTCTTATCATAACTTTTTATTCTTATATTTAAATAATATGATTTAACTTGCATTTCAAAGATAAATTTCAGATCTAAATTCTTATCCAATAATCATTTTTAGATTCAAATGTTAAAGATAATTTAATTTATTTGGTTGAACTCTGTTTTTGTTTTGAAAATAGCTTACAGTTTCTGTTTTGACACCTGTCAGTGTTTTATTGATAAAATTTTAATAAAAAATGATATTGAGTTGATTTCAGTTGCATTAAAACGAAAACTTAAAGATATATAAATTATTCCTATATACCTAATTCTGAATTCGGACGTTTACAGCCTGAAAAATGTGCTCAAATTTGACCAATCTGCCAGATTGGCAGTAATGGCTAATTTTCTGGAGGCTGATTTTTAACATGTTTTCAAAATGTGTTTAAGTTTAAATAAAACGTGGTTAGCTGCATTAGAGGGTCAATTTCTTCCTCTTATATTCAGGTAAAACTTTTCTATGTTTACTCTTCCCAAATCCTATATAAAGGGGTCATTAGGGTAGAGGTTTTCACAACAACAAATTCAAAGATCAAAAGTTTTGAGTTTCTTGAGAAAGAGCTTTTGTTTAAGTTTTGGGCTATTATTTTCAAAAGTTTTCTGAAAGTTTTTGGTTCTTAAAATCTTTCTTATAATTTTATATCCTTACAAAACCTTGCGCTTCAATCTTATATATTATTCTCTAGGGTTTTTGTAAAGAAAGTTTTCAAGAGAGAGTTTGTGGTCTTTTGATCATCCAGTGATTATTGTATTTGTGGCTCCACTACCTCTGGACTAGAGGAGTGTGATTGAGGAGTTGGGTACTTCCTAGTGGTTGTAATCCTTTGTGAAAGTTCTAGTGGATTGGAAATCCTTCTGGGTGAAGGCGGGGACGTAGAGCTGGGTGCTGAACCTCGAAACAAATCTCTGTGTTTACGATTGGTTTACTTGCTTACTTTATATTCATTGCTATATTTACTTGCTTCATATTCATTGCTATATTGTCAATCAATACTCACACAACAAGATTGCATTGCACACCTCAAACTCTTATCTAGAGGAATCACGAGGAAGGAGTTCAGAGCCCTTCACGGGGTATTCGACTTCTAGTCTTGTTTCGGGTGATCGTTGCATCATAACATTTTAATTTGTGCATTGATTATCATTATCACCTATTCACCCCCCTCTAGGTGATTTCAGTAGATGGCTTGCTTTCAGCTCCGGACATTCCGCAACAATGTGTCCCGGCCTCTGGCAACTGAAGCAAATAATCTGTTGGAACTTGTTTTGATGAAGACTTTTGTGAAGCCAATCATTTGGAGCTCTAACACAAGCCATTTGAAGAGTTCTTCATGATCAAGACTTCCCAAGGAGAGTTGCTTAAGATATGTTTTGTAATGATTATTTAGTATGTCAAAAGCCTTGATGCACACACACATATCTTAGTATCATAGTCGACTTATAGCCTTTGATAGTCGACTAATCCATTGTGTAGTCGACTTGACCAAACTCCTTAGTCGACTAGTGTTGTGTCTCAAAAGAACCAACTCTCTGTTTGTCCTGTTAGTCGACTTGATAGAAAACATAGTCGACTAATAGACATTTGTAGTCGACTAACCCTTTCCCCTAGTCGACTAATCCCTGGCCTAGTCGACTTATAAAGTAGTTGTAGTCGACTTGGTTCAGTTATCCATAAACCTGTCACTTGAGCTTGTCTTGACCTAGTCAACTTATACCCAATATTAGTTGACTAATCTTTGGAAATTTTCCTAGACTAGTCGACTAACCCAAATGACAAGTCGACTATAGGCAATTTCTGACTGTTGGATAGTTTCTGTATTTTGGTATTTTCTGCAACGTTCTTCAACGTTTGAACTTTCAAATTGCACATAATAAACCCTAACTAACCCTAGAGTGCAGCTATAAATAGGGTTGTTAATCTAAGGCAAAATACCAATCCTAATCTTCAGTTTTCTGACCACAAAATTCTGTCAATTCCTGAAAACTGTTCCCACTTCAGTTCTTCACCAAAATCTTATTCTCTAGTGAAGATCTCTGAAGTTCATCCTATACTAGCCTTTGTCCACGTTCACATATTGTACCAAGGCTTATAGGAAGTGTTGTAATCCTCAAAGAAATCATTGTACAAGAGCGTCTTCTTGGTGTAGAAGAGAAGTTGTACAAGGTGGTGTTTGTTCTCTTGGTTGTAAGAGAAGGTGTACACATTTGGCAAAGGGGATTTGTCAAGTGGTGTGCATGGTGTTGATTTTGGGTGTACAAAGTCAAGGATAAAAAAAAATCTCAAGCGGGTAGCTTGGGGACTGGATGTAGGTCACGAGGACCGAACCAGGATAAATCTCTTGTGTTTGCGTTTGCCTAACTTTTCTGAGATTTATTTTCTTTTATTGCAAGTTCTTTATTTATTTAACTTAATCCTTCTTGTTTTAGTATATGTGTTGACTTCGTATTT
>JAVJIF010012178.1:0-126367 GCA_038442645.1 Agave tequilana | reverse complement strand
TCACGTGATTTGAAGTTCATTTACTCATTGATCTAATTGTTCCATTTGTTCTACTGTTTTAAAATCGTTAATATTTGAACCAAAAAAATAAAGTAAATACAGTTCATGACTTGATTTTTATATGCTACATCTTATAACATGAATATGATAATGTGCAGTCGGATCGTGAAAAAAACTGAAATGTTAGAGTTTTAATCCGTCTCCTTAGATTACAATATAAGGAGACCTACTAGGAACACTTTTCCCTATATATATAATATATATAGAGAGAGAGCTGTACCTCAGCCGCCTCACTGCGACGTGGTCGCAGTCCTAAAAAATTTCAAATATTCTCAGTCTAATTAGCACTGCTGCGATCATGGTAGCAGTCCTCACAAAAACTGTGATCATGGTCGTAGTCCTCACAGAAAGACTGTGATCATGATACCAGTCCTCACAAAAAGACTGCAAGTATAGTCGCAGTCCTCACAAAAACACTGTGACCATGATAGCAGTCTTCACAAAAAAATATTGTGGCTGCGACCATGATAGCGCTGCGTCCAGGATCTGTGGCTGAGATTCATGTCACCGCCAGTTGAGAGAGTCTCTCAGCAGGCGGCTAAGGTACATTTCTCTCTCTCACACACACACACACATAATAATAACTAGCCACTAAGAGGGCAAATATTAAAGTGTTATACCGAATATCCTCCCATGCATTGGAAAGCAATCTATCGGCCATCTTCCTTCCCTCTTCCTACTGTAAATTTTTAACTAGATTGCCCCCCCCCCCCCCCTACTATATCATTCTACCTAGAACACTCTACGTTAAGAAAAAAACCAATTATATTCCATTTGCATACCCTTCCTCCTTCAGGTTATAGCAGGCTGTACTGCAAAACTATACCATTCAATATACATGAAACAGCTGTAATCTATGGATATTATTTGTGGTTGAGTGTTGAGATAGAAGTATTTATTCACAAAGACTGTTGTCTAAGTTCATGCTGAAATTTAATATCACTCCGGAAAAAGGGAATGGCATGAGAAAAACTGATGTGACGTAATGAAATGATAACATTTCTTTCCCTTTAGGTTAGAAACACCCATCTGCTTCTGTTTGTTGAAATATTTAAAGTGAAATCGAAAGGTACACAGGCGAGCAGGGATAAAGGGAAAGGAGATAATTACACAGAGAAGAGCATGGGAGAATTAGAGAGCAGAAGGTTGGTGATGTGATAATGGTGCTCCCAGTGAGCAGTCAGACACGAGCCGATGGAGCTCAAAGATGTTACGCTGATCTTTGAAGCTGATATATCTTGGCAAAGATGCGTAACTTTTAATTAATTAAGTCCCTTTTCTCTCGAACAATTTAGCTATTGGCTTTGTCTTCTTTGTTCCTTCTATTGGATTCCTTTATGCATAAACTAAAGAGAGTGCCATTAGAAGAGAGTGCATGCTTGACTATAAAGCCTCAGATCAAGGGGATAGGTTTCTTCCTAACAATCGTGAGCGTAGGATCTCATTCATCCATCTGCCAACACAAGTTTAATTCCTAAGCAATGTTCTAAATTTCAAATATTAGTTTCGGGGCAGACAGGGAAAGTCCATGTCAAAAGGTGGATGTCAGGGACATTAATATATATAAGATGTCATAAAAGACGGAAGATGTGTCCCAAAATAATATTAACAAGTTTTAACCCGTGTTCAAAAAAACGCGTTATGTAACGCGTTATAACGCGTTACGGTAACTAACGCGAGGGATCCGTTACGAAACAGGAGTAAAAAACGCAAAATCATATAACCTGGGTTTTTTACACAGTAACGTACTTACTGTGCAATCAAAAAATATAAAGGGCGCGCGCGAGCTCATTCTGATTAGGGCACGATCGAACCGAACCCAAAAAAAGGAGGGAAGAAGCTGTCGCCGTCGCCGATCCCTGCCGCCGTCGATTCCCTGTCGCCGTCACCGATTAACTGCTGCCGGAGGTACTTGTGCCTTGAGAAGAAGAAGAAGAAGAAGACTATCTGCCTCGTGACCGCCGGCAGTGAGTCGTCATCCTCGATCTCTCTAGCCCTCCGATCTCTCTCTCTCACCTGATCTCTCAGTCCCGATCTCTCTTTCTCAGCTCAGCTCTCCCCTTCCGATCATCTCTCTCTCTCTCTCTCAGCTCTCCCCCCTCCCCATCTCTCCTGTCTCTCTCTCTCCTCTCTGGTTCTCTCTCCCCCAGCTCTCTCCCTCCCGATCTCTCTCTCTCTGCACTCTCTCCCTCCCCTCTCTCTCTCTCTCTCTCCGTGCCCTGAACTGGGGAAGAGAGAACCAGAGAGCAGAGAGAGACAGGGAGAGATGGGGAGGGGACAGCTCGCAGGGGAGAGAGAGATCGCTGGCAGGGGAGAGACTGAGATCGCAGCTCACAGAGGGAGTTTTAAGGGGAGAGAGAAAGAGAGAGTTGTTAATTGCTATAATACAAGTTAATTATCATCATATCATGCTTTAAAATTCAATGCAGCATGCTTGTTATATTTTTTTTGCTAAATTGGCATGCTTATTAGTTGTTAATTGCTATAATTCAATTTCAATTATCATGTTTGTTAGTTAATTGTTATAATTCATTCTTATTTGTGTAGATTGATTGAATAACATGGCTAAAAGTTTGGATCCCGCACATGATTTGCGGATCATATAGCCGGTGATCCTCCGAATGTGTTTTATTGCAAATTTTGCAAGCATAAAATAACTGCTGGAATCACTAGGCTTAAACATCACTTGGCCGGTACTAAAAAGGCGTTAAAATTTGTGCGCAAGTCCCGTCCAATGTGAAGCAAGCTTGTAAAGACATGTTGTTGGTCACGGAGGTGGAAAAGAAGAAGAAGGAGTCAATAATCCGTGAAATTGGGAGGATGGGAGAATCACAGGAAGATGTGGTAAGCCAAGAATTGCAAAGCGCTGCCGGAAGCAACTCCCAACCCCGAACTCTTGGGCCTATGAATAAATTTATCAATCTTGAAGCCCGCCAATCGACACTTGAGAGCTCTTATAAGGAGGCAAGAGAGAAATGTGTAAGAAAAATTGGGAGATGCATCTATGCACTTGGCCTTCCATTTAATATCATTCAAACTCCTTATTGGAAGGAGATGATAGAAGAGGTCGGATCATTTGGGATAGGCTTGAAGCAACCATCCTCTTATGAGATAAGTACACGGGTACTTAAAGCTGAGGTAGAGGATATAGATAAGATCAAAGCGACGCACATGGCGGCTTGGAAGCAATATGGATGCACGGTGATGTCAGATGGATGGACAGATAGAAAGAGTAGGAGTTTGATAAACTTTCTTGTGAATTCACCTGAGGGGACTTTTTTTATAAGTCCATTGATGCGTCAGAATCGATCAAGACCGGAGCTTTCTTGTGGGAGCAACTTGATAAGGTGGTGGAGGAGATTGGTGAGGAGCATGTTCTTCAAGTGATTACGACAATCATGCATCTTATGTGAATGCCGGTGCAAGACTTATGGACACAAGAAAATGTCTTTATTGGACTCCTTGCGCTGCTCATTGCCTTGACTTGATGCTTGAAGACATAGGCAAGATGAAAATTCACGCGGAGACTCTTGAGATGGCAAAGGGTATAACCCAATTCATATACAATCATGGTTGGATTCTTAATTTGTTTCGGGCACACACAAAAGGGAAGGAACTCCTAAGACCGGCCATTACACGATTTGCTACTTCCTTCTTAACTCTACAAAGATTGTACCAATTAAGACAACCTTTGAGAAAGATGTTTGCATCCGAAGAATTCAATAGGAGCACTTGGGCAAAAAAACAAATGGAGTGAAAGTAAAAAGAGCGGTGATTTCTACTAGAAGTTTTTGGGCCAAAGTTCTATTTTGCTTTAGCACCACACTTCCACTCGTATATGTTCTACGAGAGGTGGATTCGGATGTGAGGCCATCTATGCCTTTTCTTTATGATATGCTTGATACTGCAAAGGAGAAGATACGGGATGCGTGTGGTGGCAGTAAGAGGAAGTACATGCCTTACTGGAATATGATTGACCAGAGGTGGACAGGTATGTTGCATAGACCTCTTCATGCGGCAGCGTACTTCCTAAACCCAAGATGTTTCTATAGCGAGAATTTTAGCAATGATGCTGAGGTAAGAAGAGGCCTTCGTGAGTGCATGCAGCGCATGATCCCTGACATTCGTGAGTATGCACAGGCTGATGTGGAGTTAGATAGTTATAAACAGAAGCTTGGAGAATTTGGAAGCCAGTTAGCTCAAATGACCTTGAACGCTCGTAGTCCAGGTATAATTTAGTGAATATCTTTGATTCTTTGATTCTTTGTTTAGTCATGCGATGTCTAACACTTATTCTTTTAGCTGCTTGGTGGGAGAGATTTGGAGATGAAGTTCCTACACTTCAAAAGTTCGCAGTTCGAATTCTATCTCTTACTACTAGTGCTTCCGGATGTGAACGCAACTGGAGCACTTTTGAGCAAGTAAGAAAAGTTAAAACCTACAAGGCTACAACTTATAAGTTATAACTTTCTTTATAATAAATAAGCAATGACTTAATTTTAATAAATAAATTTGTTTGTTGAAGGTACATTCAAAGAAAAGATGCCGCTTGGAGCAATTACGTCTGCAATCCCTCGTTTATGTTATGTATAACATCAAGCTTCGAGAGAGGAATATTCGTAGGAGGCGATTGCATATTGATCCGATTTTGATAGAGGAGCCTGCTAGCGATGATGAGTGGCTTGTAGAGACTGAAGAGCCTTGTCTTATGGATGATATTGCATGGCTAGATGAAGTAAGGGAAGAAGATGAGGCAAGGGAAGACGAGGACAGAGATTTTCTAGATGTCACTGCACTTGGTAATGAAGGCACTAGCATTGCGGTTGATAGTGAGTCTAGAGAAAAGAGAAAGGGTAGATAGTTGTTCTTCCATGGACAAAGGAAAAGGACCTATCATTGATGATGTGGATGAGACCAGGGACGATATCGATCCGGAGGATGCTGAGTACATCTTAGAGGAGGATGATTTAGTCATCATAGATGAGATTAGGACATGATATTATTCCAGGATATTATGACTATGTTTTGTATGACTGACTTATATTTGCGAACTTCTTTTGAAATTTGTTATGTTTGTGAACTTGTTATAACTTGTGAATGTGAAAATTATTGCTATACTTCCTAAAATTTGTTGTGAGACTTGATAAATATGTTATATATTTGTTTTGATTTTTTTAGATTTTTTAAAATTATTTTTTATTTATTAAAATTCTTAAATATACTATATATATTTATTTTTATTAAATAAATATTAAATCACGTAACCTACGTTATGCGTTACGTTATAAGCTATCTTAACATAACAAAAGAAAAAACGTTATCGTTACATTATCGTTATTTTAACATTGGTTTTAAAACACACACACTATATTCCCACATATCATCCACTTAATATGCATACCGTAACTACAACCTAATTATGTAGAATGTAGGAAAATATTAATTATACAATAAAAGCGACATGATTAATGGTGAATAATTAAAAATCCTAATAACTAAATCACAATCATTAACAAATTAACTAACCAAATCAAAGAATAATTGGAAAAACAGGACATAAAATCAGTGACTATTTCTTAAAAGAAAGTCCAACAAATGGTGGGAAATTGAAAGTAAAATCCATTTTCTTCCAGAATCAGTATTTAATAAATTTAAAAATAAAAACAGTATCTAGTATCTAGTGTAAGTCTGTAATAGAGACCACGCTTTCCCCTAAAGGCTTCTTACAGAGATACTAGCACCTACAACCTTGACTGGAATGTTTGCTATCAGAACCAATTTCTTGCCATTTCAAGTATTTATTTTTCGCCACTAGGAGAATTTCAAAGGAATGAGCTAAAAAGTCCAAATAACATAACAAAGAAGATCAGAATGAGCACAAAATAGCATCAAAGAATTTAGGATCAGAACTTACTTACATGAAGCGGAAAAAAGAAAGAACAACATGATCACCACTCATCAACATGAGCTGCTTGTTGGCATTGTGGGATCATCCGGTGTTGCCGATTGTCATTGTCTGACATTGCCGCTAACTGCTATGATGGGAAGTAGAAGAGGAAGGGGGAGATAGGATTTGGGATTTAGGGTTTCATTCAGTTTTTCTTTTTTCTGTTCAACACGATTGATTCTAGGCTGGTTCATGGTGATATATGTTTTAGCAGCGGTTTCTATCGCAGGTCCACCTAAACTCAAGTAACATTTGAAGTTGGGCAACTTTTGCCCTCCGACACATCTTACAATATGTCAGATCAGAGCCGACACATTGGGTGACATCTTAAAACAATGAGAGAAATTAGATTCTTTCAAGTCATGGCAGGGGAACCCCAAATCTGAAATGTCAATCGTCATGTCACATTTGAAACACTATTTCCAAGGGTTCTAATTAGTTCATATTTTAGTTGAATTTTCATTTCTTTATCTGTGAGTGTGAGCGGGTGGCAGAGCACTGAGCACATAGTTTGTTATAATGGAAGACACAAGTGGGGTTCTTTGTGCAAGGGTTTTTTGGGAGGTCTAGTGGTTGGTGAATTAGATGTTCTTTTCCGCTTTGTGTGTGATGAAGGTCTAATACAGCTATACTTGGTACAACATATTTTGCATGCATGGTGTGCTAAGAAACTTGGAAAGGTGTTATCTTACTCCTATATGTCCAAGTAGTGAACATCCAAATTATCAAAAAAATTGACACTGATGATTTAATTATTAATTACATATTTTAATTATGGAAATAGCTATCAAGAAATAAATCATTAGCCTTGCCGAGCAACTTAAGAAATTTTAGGTATTTCACCATATTTGAATTTTACTCAATTTATTTAACATGCTTCTTTAGTCTCCTGCAACTCCCAGTTTTACAGACCCAATATTGGCACTGGTGTATTTTTCTCTCTCATGAAGTTCAGGGCCAGCTGTCCATAAGTCTAGATGGAATTGAGTCTTTCAGTCCATCCATCTATCCAACCATCATGCCACAACCACTTGCTTTCGCTAATTAATTGTGATCTCTATACTCCACATCCCCATCTTCAACCTGCCTACCGAAAATCAGATGTACGCTTCCTCATGGTCTCCTGACCTGCTAGCAGATATTCCTATTAATGGGGATTAGTCTTAGGCAGGTGCTACGCACTTTGAATGCGAAATCAGAATTGTGCGGAGAATATACTTTGTTCTTTAGAAGGAAGGACAATGGAAATGTAAATCGTTTATCTTTGCATTACATCAAACATATTTGTCATTACTTTTTTCTTTTGGTATTCAACACACGAAAGACACATTGCTATATTTAATGTTTTATGTTTGTTCCCTGCAATACAGAGTATGCATATAAAAGATCATAATACTGAGGTTTACATCTTAAAAATTTAAATTTTACATTATAAAGTGTACATACAAAAGTGACATTTTCAAAGAGTGGAAAATTTTTATTCATAAACAAATAACAATTACAGGTAAACGTGGTTACACACACACACACCCCCCCCCCCCCCACAACCAAAAAAAAAAAAAAAACCGTCCATTAATATAGTTTCTAAAAATACAGCATTGAGAAAAAGTTAGTCACGTCGTGCTATGTTCTCAAAACAACCAAGTTCTGAAATAAAAACAAAAAAGTACATAAGATATCATTAAGATTGATGATCAAGATTTTTTTTGAGGGTGCTTTACACAGTTTAAAAGATAAATAAATAAAGAACCAACTAGTTGTCTTAAATAGTATAAAAAATACTAAAAATCTTATATTCTTTTACATTAAAGCTTTACTTAGAGATTTTTTTTTACGAAATATATGTTTTTTGAGATTTCATACTTTTAAATGATTCTAAGCACCACATGGAAATGTAGGTATTATTTTATTCAATTTTTTCCTAAATATTCCTCGTCTCATAATGAACAACTGTTCAAATCCAAAAGTCCCTAATTAGTAGGGTCGACTCTAAGATACAAACATAAGGTTGACACATGAGGCTCGCTACAAACGGATAGTTCTCGAGACATGCTATGCAGGTGCAAAAGATAACTTAAATTCTAGTGATGTAGACGACAATTGTACATTTAGGAAATTTAGTTTTAAAACATTCATGAATTTAAATTTATATGGTGCATATGCAAAATTAATACTTTTGACTTGGAGAGACAAAAGCAGAACACAAAATTTGAAAAGTGATATTTGCAAACAGTAAAAATTTAAATCTGTGATTGCTACTATACTAATATATGCAAACTATTGCATGTAGATAAATTCTAATGTGACTGGCATCTAAGTTAAACGTTTCTATTTTTAATTTTATTGATTGGTCATTATGTATGAATTATACATGCAAAATGATATAATGAGAGGTGGTTGAGTGTTCCTTTTGTAGAATATAATTATTGTGGATATTTATGTAAAAATCTATTCCCCTCTCCCCAAAAAGGGTGGGTTGCGCACATGTGAGTCGGACTTCCAATGCTCCTGCAAGGCAGGCTGCCACCATGTGGGTACCGCTTGGGTTTGTAAGGCGGAAAAAAAAATTTATTTTTTTGGATTTAGCTGTCCGGCTACATGTGTTGTGCACTGACGCTGAAGCCTCTACCTTCTCTAGTTATAATAGTAGAGATGGCTTGGTACAACAAGGAAGAGTTGCATGGGTCTTATAAGTTAAACGGAAGATGATTTGTCACCATTCTTGGAGCTGGCAGAAATCCCATATCAGAACCAAATAAATTGGGGTTTTGGTGATCTGAAATGCAACTGACCATTCACATTCAAACCAACGCATAAAATGTTGTCATGGCAGTTGCTGCTCTAAAGCCCTACCTTCTTTGTGATCAGCTCAGATGGTTAAGGTGTTCAATTGCTTCTCCATCAACTTAGAGGATACTAGTAGCTTTCATCAGATTTGTTCGGACCCACCAATTACAAAGAATCCCCTCTAGAATTTGAACAGGTCCTGTATGAAAGGCTAGATGCATCACTTCACTTTTCAGATTGGAACCAGTTTGTCGAGGCGCAAATGCGCAGTGCGAGGCGCAAAGTGCAAGCGAGGTGTTGTGCCTCGGTTCAGTGAGGCACAACTGTTTTTTTTTTTTTTTTTAATTTGAAAGATTATGAGATTATAGATCAAATCAGAAAATCATGGATCACATTACCAAGACAATCCAAGATTCCAAATGACAATGAACAATAACTAATAGTCTAATACTATATTTCAATCAAAGTAAATGTAAGATATGAAATCAAACCCACAATACAAGCACAACCCAAATCACACAAGGCCCAGATCACACAATAGTCTAATACTACATCGATGCTAATTATGTTGCCCAGATTTTTACTATTTACTCATTATATGTTTCTTTCAATTTTTATGCAGACAAAGAGTGTCAATGAAGTCAATTTCAGATTAGATCTTATGGGATTTACTAAGAAATCAAAACTTATCACCAAAACATTCTGCTAGAAATCAGAATGTAGCTTAGGGAACATCTTAAGTTGTGATATTGCACTAGTATTAGGCTACCAGTATGTTCTACAAAAGTACGAATACCAATACCAATACCCTTACCATACTGTAATATTGTACTAGTATTAGACTACTAGTATTAGACTGATATACACGTCCTAGTGTATTAAATTGCTGCTGGCCTGACTTGCCATTCTAGTAGCATTATAATATAAAATTAAATGATCACACTATTAAATATTGAACTTATATAATGTTATTATTATTAACCAATTACAGCTCGCCATGAATGAGAAGTGACTAGAAGAAGAAGAGAGAATAGTAGCAGCAACAGAAGAAGAAGAAGAAGAAGAAGAAGAAGAAGAAGAAGAAGAGGCAGAAGGACAACAGCTCAAGAGTGAGGAGAACAAAAGAAGCAGCAGCAGAAGAGAGAAGAAGAAGATGCGACAGAAGAGAGAAGAAGAAGCCGCAGAAGAGAGAAGGAGAAGCAGCAAGAGAAGCGAGAAAAGAACTGATATGAGAAGGGAGAGAGAATATCTCTTTCAACAGAAATCAAAGAGATCGGAGCCTCGCTGACCTCGC
This sequence comes from Agave tequilana, assembly GCA_038442645.1. Lineage (NCBI taxonomy): Eukaryota > Viridiplantae > Streptophyta > Magnoliopsida > Asparagales > Asparagaceae > Agave > Agave tequilana. The sequence continues at coordinate 116,279 of JAVJIF010012178.1, read as the reverse complement.
CGGAGCCCTAGCTGACCTCTTGACCTCGCTGGAGCCCTAGCTTGCCTTCCTTACAACGTTGGATGCTCGACAGAGCCTCAAGGCCTCATAGCAGCCTCGTCGACTTGCCGGAGCCTCGTCGGAGCAAAATCAGTGGAGATCTAGTGTCAAAATCAACAGATGAAATCGTCGACGAGTGGAGTCAAAGTCGGGTGTGAAATCGTTGTTGCTCTGTTGTGCCCTACTCGAGAGCGACGAGAGCCAGAGGTAAGATTTTTTTTTTCTTTTCACTCTCTCTTTTTCTTCACTCATTTTTTTTTTAACCAAAGCGGTCGGGCTTACCCGCTTCATTAGCCGGTTGTGACCCGCTACGCCCACAAACCAAAAGTGTCGCGAGATGCAGCTGGGCACGTGCCTGGCCTTACGCGGCGCCTCGACGCCGCTGCGGGGGTGCAAGGTTGCGCCTCGCTCACGCGCTTCGCAGCGCTTTTAACATCACTGATTGGAGGTCAAATGAATCAGCTTCCCTCCTTTTTATTTTTCTCCGTTAGCTAAGGTGTTGTGCCTGAAGGCAGTCATGCAGCATTCGCATATAAACAACCAAGATATGCGGCATATGCCACAAAGGCATGAAATTCAATCATTTTGCCATATGGCCTATCTAAAGGTTAGTCTTAAATCAAAATTATATTTTTAGTATTTCCTCTAGTAGCTAAGATTTTTGAGATCTCTCTAAACACTCATAAGTTAACAGCTAGCCGATGAATAGAAGACTTTATAAATTTTGATTCTATTTTAGGATCCTTAAGATTCTTCAGTTATAAAAACACGACGACAAGTGGTACAAATATATGCTCAAAAATGAAAGTTCATAGAATAACCTAGAGAAGCTATGTGGGAAATTGAAAAGACTAGAGGTACTTATGAAACATACCTGCACAACTTGTACCCCAGAACTAGATCTTATATCATAATATTCATCATTCCCAATGCCTTTCATTGAAGGACCACAAACAGAGTAACACCGATCGGGGCTGCAAGATCAAGAAAACAAAGTTAAATCAGAAATCAAATGATTCGATCAATCAAGGCAAGTCCCAAGCTCGAAGTAGAACCTGTTATGATCCCAATAGCGTATCTTCAAGTCCGTTCCCCCTGTCAATAGGTCTCCCCCAGGCAAAGGAAGCAATGATCGGATGCCTGGAAGACGAGGTGCAGGTTCATTCAACTCATCTATTCTGTATTTGGAATTGGTATTTCGTTTCATGTCTTGTTTAGGATTTGTCTTGCTAGAAGGCCTTGCTAGTGCACGAGGGATATTCGACATTTCAGCATCAGTCTCACCACTAGCAATTCTGAATACCTGCAAAAAGGATCCCAATGTCGTGAATAATCTTGAGGCAGTTCAATATATTTATACATGCACATGAATATACAAAATTGCAAATTTCCTTTATCCTTCTTTTGAAAGCTAGAGTGCAACAAAAAGGAGTAGAAGAAGAGTCTGTTTGGTTAGCTTTTTATTTCAACTTAAGGTGTTTCCGTTTGGAATTCATTAAGTCGGGGATCATGGAATTGCAGGTCCGATTAGTGTTACTTAGTTAAGTGTAACTAAGATGCTTGATTCCGTTGAATTTCCAATATACTGGATTTAATTAAAATCATAGCTCATGTCATTTATGTCATATAAAAGCTGCAAGTGCTCTGAGAAAATCCTGGAAGTGAATTAACAAGTTCTGTGAGTGAATTCCAATTCAATATAAAATATCTGAATCGCAATAATATAATTGGAAATCCACAATACACAAACCAAACAACTGCATTTCCCACAAATGCAGATTGGAAATTCTGGATCCCCAATTACAGGTGACTTGTAACCAAACTACCAAAGAATCAATTATAACCCTCCACAGATTATGTGCCCATTCATATGAAAGTTGAAGCTATAAATCAAGGAATTAGTTAGATACTGAGAAGAGTCATCCATTTCATGGATTTAGTTTTATAACACATTGTAAATTCAAATATCAAAGGAAAAGGCATATTAATAATCATCACAAAACTGCAGCTTTCATTTGACTGGCGGTTTTCATATTGACCTGCATCCAAGAAGCCATTCATTATCATCTTTAAATTTCAACTGCAAAGGGAGAGAGAAGCGCTTTAAATTGCATCTGTGTGTGTAAAGTCGAAATATGACCAAATATTAATAGACAACATCATTGTATGGTGGTAGACTTTAATATTTCCACTTAACTAGCCTCTTAATGACCCTAAAAAGTACAGAAAGGTTCTCAACTGATATGGGTTTGAATCCAATCTAGAAAACAAAACCAGTGTCATCTAAAGGCATTTTGATAAGATTGTCAAAATTGGAACTAAAACGTCCAGAAACTATTGACATCCCACCTATGTTCTTTCAAGAATTAAACCGGAATCATTTTATAAATAATCTTTCTTGATGTACCCTTTTTGCAAGTTCACCCAAATAGAACTACCATATTTTCATTTTCAAAGCATGTGCATCGCATGTGACAAAAATCTAGTAGATAGAATTGCAGCTGTTCAAGAAAATTTATGTTTCCATATTTTATTAGTTACTTCATCAAATAAACTAGTTATTATAATTTCAGTGACCTAAGGTTTCAATTTCAAACAAGGTATCCTTAAAGAGTACTACCTATCCCAGAATAGCTGCTGCATTTCTACCTGTCTCTATGGATCACACAAGTTAAGAGATAGCAAGAAGTTATATACCTGGTGACAACTTCCACTCTCTGCATTCCATAGGGAAACTTCATTGCAACCAGCAGCAAACATAAATGAGGGGCCTTGCCATAGCAGAGATGGAATTGGTAGGTGGAATAAATAAAGACATCCTCTCCACAGGACATACAGTGGAATATTTCCATGAGTTAAAGGCAACAGAAACCTCAGATCCCACAGCGTTAGTACCCCCCTCGACGACCCAGACACAAACCAGTTTCCACATTGACCCATTACTAGAGAAGAGATGTAACCCTCCTCAGGTACCGCTTTGAAGTTCCAGGCTGCCGAATTTGACTTTGTATCCCAGAGATGGATTCCAAAACGAAGGGTGCTATATAATAATGTCTGGCTGATGAAGCTGTCAGAAGCAGAACAGTTCAAAATGCTAAGTATTGCACCTTCTCCAACATCTTTCTTCTTAATATCAGCAATACCCGAATATTTTTCAACTACACTTCCCAACCCTCTTGATATGTAATCAACAGAAAACAAGTGCAATGTTCCATCACATGCACCAACAACTACTTGTGCAGTACCACGAAGCATTGTAGCACATATAGCCCGACTACCATCCAGGTGATAAGTTAACCTAGACCTGAAGGAGATGTCCTTCTCCAACTTTCTTGTATCCCAATCTTGACCGTGGAATCATCCGATGCACTCACAAAGAAGGTATGGTCATTGGATACGGCTAAGTCATTCACAGAAGAGCGGTGTTCCTGGAGATGGGCCACAAGAACTCCGCGAGGTTTCCACCCTGCGTCAGGAACTGATGGTGCTCTTGCAAAGGAAGTAAACCCAGTTAGATCAGTCTGTGAGACATCATCCCCAGAAATGGATGAGCTTCCCTTCAATGTGTCAGAAACACTGACATCCTGAACCTGCCACTGATATAAGAAGATTGAACAGTATTCTCCCTGGCTTCTGTGCCTTGAGGTGATCTTGGGATCTGCTTGGAACTATTGCTGATGTCATAGAAAGAGCCTGAAACGAGCTTGGGTGGCATAGAACTAGATTCTAAGGATTTATTCACAGGTTCCAACCAAGGCATGCAGGATGACTCAACTCCTACAGAATTCCAATGCAATGAGGCATCAGGCCCTGCAGAGACTGCCCCCACTGCACGCTTATCTGTGCAAAAGGAGTACAAGGGTATGCCTTCAGATGATCCATCACAAAGGAAACTGTTTCCACCACTGACTTGTGGCGAAATAAATCCAGAAAATTGAAGCTTATCAGAGGCAAAAGAATCCTTGCCATCCACCAAGTTTGAGGAATTGAAAGAATTTGTTATTCTTAGCCTAGCAACATCATCAGCATCCTGAGAAGATGCTTGCAGTAATGTACTGCCAACATATTTACCATTTTTGTCCATTGAATCTTTACTACCAGGACCCTTCATTGGATTCAGATCTCCTCCCGGGGCCCTTCTAGTATGCTCAACTGTTTCCCACTGATTTGTGTTCGCGGATGAGTTATACCATATTTTTCTTTGTCTTTCCAGCATGTCAGAACTCCTGGCATTTTCTAAGACTTGGTAGAATACCAGTTTTGAGACTGGAGGCTTGAGACATGACAGGAGAGACATCTCAGAAGATAGGGAAGTTGGCTCTCTAAGAAGAAAAGGGCGCAAAACTGGGGAGAGATAAACATGAGAATCCACAGGTCCCAAACTCTTGCTACTTGCTGCAATAAAAGTGACAGCTGCCCTTCTCACCCACTGGATTGGATAACAAAACAAGGGAAATGCTCTCTCAATCATGTCAAGAAGTATTCTTTTTCTCAGGAAACCACTTTTGCACAGCATGGACAAGCATTCCAATGTGTTAACAATGACAGCTTCCATACCATCACTTAGAGCCTGCTCAATATACGGCAAAAGATATTCCTCAACACTTCTTTGACCGACAAAGTAGCACACAAAAACAATTTGCCCATAGAAAACTGCCCGTAGCTGCTCATCTCGATCATTAAGAAATGCTGGAAGGATAGGGAGCAAGAAGTCATTACTTTGCCTCTGACCAAAGAAATAACACAAGTGACCAATATCCCGCAGGAGAGCTCTCCTGATATTTGGAGTCTGCTTTGGACCCATCACTAGTTCTTGCACAACCTCAGCTATGGATTTCCTTAGCCGAGCAAGCTCAGAATCACTGCTCTCACTATTCTTCTTTCTTACCAATTCTGTAGTACGAGACTGTGGTTTCTGAGGTGAACTAGGTTTATCAAATGTTCCTGCTTCAGTTAAGCTCTGAGAGCGAAGTAAAAACCTATAAGCAGTTAAAGCAATCTTAAAAATGTTGCTAGCATAACAAATCCTAACGCTTTCTTCTGGATCATCAGGAAGCATGGATAGCATTGGAAGGATATATTCAGGAAATATTTTGGCATCACTAGGAGGGAAATCTCGGACTAAAGCCAAAATATCACAGAGTGTTTCCAAAGCGGCACAACGCACAATTGCAGCTGGATCAGAAAGCATTGCAATAACATAGGGAAGCACATGCTGCAAGCGATCCTCATCATCAATGTACAAGGAAGAGGATTTTAATAGAAGCACACCTGCCCTTCTTAGTGTGGCTGCTTGACGCTTCTTATGCATGAGCAGAGGAGTGATGCAATCAGCACCATACCTTCACAACTCATTTTATTATCTGTGTCTGGAAAAAGGGGAATCCCATAAGTATCTGATTCGCCATTGTATCCGGCCATTAAAGAATTCAAGTCACTTTTCAGTATTTTCCTAAAGAGGGGTGCATCTTTCTCCTTATATTCCTTGGTATCATTTGATTGCAGACTTGAGTAAGATTTTGTATTGGAACCGTATAAAGAAACCTTTGGAACATTGTCAGGTAATGTTTTCAAATGTGAATGATGGTTTCTTTGTTCTACTTCTTTGAGAAGAAAAGTAACATCTGCAACAAGCTGAACTTCTCTGCCAACTGTGCCTTTATCTAGTTTGTTTTTATCCCTTACATTGTCCCCAGCTGAACTCATGTTCAATCTTCCATTTTCCATGCCTGGAATAGATTCACCATTCACAAGGCTGGAACTTGAGGATGAAGCAACGACAATCTCCTCAGTTGATCTATTGCTTATCATCTGATTGTGTATTTCATTGAAAGCACTGTTTGTCACTGCAACCTACGAAATAAAAGTTTGCAGCATACCATGAGAATACTTTTAGTATTTTCTAGGTAGGTTCTGATTCATAGATTGCCATGGCAGCAACTACTCACCCTTGTATCTGAGTCAAGTGGAATCATGCAGGAAAAGAACTTATGCAGGAATGGTGAGAAATAGCTTGGAAATATAACCGATACATAACTTTGTAAATAGCTTTCACATGACAGCCTTGACTCGGGGTCCAACTGAATCATATGAAGTATCATCTTCCGTATTCCAGCATCTTGTATCTGCAGTAAGAAACACATCCATCGTCATGATAACTATTAGCACAAGAGTGCGAGCAGAAGAAATTAATGAAACAAGTACATAGAAACAACTTTTCACTTTAAAACTCTATGAGAGAAAAGAAACTAAAAGGTTTGGAAGAATCAAAATTCAGAGAATTTACCTTCTTGTGTCTTCAGTTATGTATAAAATAATAAAATGTCCAAACCAGAAATTTACATGCTTCCAATCGCTGTGCCATGTAGCAAATTATAATTCTTTTCTTCCTAAATGCAGTGACTGTAAGCACTGACCGTCGCAGGCCATGCATCCTCAAGTATCCTTCTTGGATTTAATAGACATTTTGCTTGGGCCCCACTTGTATGATCTTCTGAAATGGTATTCTTTGCTCTTTGTTGATCTGATCATGGTTAGTTACCTTCTGAAATTCTTGCGACCGTTTTAAGATTGACAGTTGGGGATTTACTAGTATATAGTGGTCATCATTTGTACATATGCAATTACAATTTAGGTTCAGTCTACACATGAGGTTCATGTGTATATATTGGGCGTCAAATGGTGGATGATTAGTTTACATCTGTTCAAATATCCTTTAAAATATAGTGTAAATTTTGAAGTCCATAATCAGCATCTAAAAGTTCCAATAAGGCAATAAGATCTCAACTTAAGATTAGAAAGAACAGTTTACCAAGGAACAAGTATCCATGCAGAAGGCAAATAAAGTGATAAAGAAGCAATGGAAAAATAAATGTAAGCAAATCAAATGAGGAAAAAACCTTTTCAAGGTATTGACTAGGGTCATACTGCCCCCGGCGATAAGCGAGGAGCTGAGATAACTCAAACAGGGGTTGACCCTCGAGGAAAAGTTCAGCGATAACACACCTGAAAGGAAAAGATAGCGGCATATTTTGTAAATCATTAATAGACGGCATAATCTTTCTTTTATAAGATTTAGTAAGGAAAATACTACATGGAAAAATTAGCTAAAAGGTTTAGACAAGATGAAACATGGTAAGTGAAACTGAACCATGTATAAACTTTTCAGATTAAGATACTCCAAATCAAAACATCAGGAATCCTCAGAATATAAAACAGGGAAACCTAGTATTTAGCAAAGAATTGATATAAGAAACACGGATCCCACTAGACAAAACATTGTTTCTAATGCCATTCAACAATTTGAGAGCCATCTGAAGTAATAGGGGGTACAATGATAACAACCTTAACATATTAGGTGTATTGTAATGCTCTAAGAAATTAGGTATCAAAGCTTTTATGATTCTTGTCTAGTTTCAACATAAAATAATCCACATTTTTTCACTACATGCAAATTTATATTTCCAACTGCATATATTAACTAGGGACTAGCGCCTTATTCATATGAAATATGCTTCTAGCTATTAAGACAAATATTTTATCATATTTTTACTAAAAGATCACAAAAAAAAAGTCTCTATTATGACAATCATACTAAGCATCCAGATGGCCTGATTAAAGATGTTATTAAAAGAGATATTCATGAAGTGGACAAAATCTTCATTTTGCATTTATATCCCATATTGCCATTCACAAAAGACGGGTAACTTTTTCATAAGAACCTTGCTCATTTTTTATTTTTCTAAACCATAATTCTCGCACATAGCAAGCATTGTTATGTCCACATGTCAACATGAGTGATGGAGACCCACTAACATCATCCCTACTGCAATCATCATTAAGCATCTTTCCACCAAAATGAGTTGGCTACAGACAACAGATCCAATGACAATTAACAAGAAAGCATCCCAAAATAATTGACCAAAAGTTTACAAGCACCTCTTCCTACAAGTCTGAATTCCTCGTTACAAGGAACCATGAACAAGAAAAGGCCTATCCAGGGATCAAGGACTCGGCCAAGTTGGATACGACTCGGCCAAGTTGTATCCGACTCGGCCATCAAAGAGATGACTCGGACGCCCGAGTCGAAGGTCGGGTGCCGAGTCGACCCGGGTCGGGTCCGACTCGGAGTCGACTCGGCCGAGTTTTACGCAACTCGGCCGAGTTGACCGAGTTGACTCCGAGTCGGACCCGACCCGGGTCGACTCGGCACCCGTGAATCTGCGACATAAAGAGAGAGAGACTCTCTTGATCTCTCTCTCTCTACGTTTGCTGAATCAGAAAAAAAGTCGCCTCCGCCCCCGTCGCCTTCGCCGTCGATGTCGATCTCCCATGTCGCCTTCGCCTTCGCCTTCGCAAGTACCTCTCTCTCTCTCCCCCTCTCTCTCTCCATCGATCTCTCTCCCTCTTTCCCTCTGCGTCTCTCTTCCTTTCTCTCGCCGTCGATCTCTCTCCCTGTCGATCTCTCTGTCTCCGTCTCTGTCTCTGTCTTCGTCTCTCTCTCCCACTCTCTCCCTCTGTGTCTCTCTATCCCTCAGTCCCTCTCTCTCCTTGTGTCTCTCTCTCCCCTCTAATCCCTCCTCTCTCTGTCCCTCTCTCCCCTCTCTGTCTCCGTCTCTCTCTCTCTCCCCCCTCTCTGTTCCTCTCCCCCCTCTGATCCTCTCCTCTATCTCTTTGTCCATCTCTCTCTCCTCTGTCTCCGTCTCTCTCCTCTGATCCTCTCTCGTCTCTCTCTCTTTATCCCTCTCTTGCCCTCTCTGTCTCCGTCTCTCCCTCTCCCTTTCTCTCGCTGTTCCTTTCCCTCTCTGTCTCTCTGTCCATCTCTTTCCCTCTCCGTCTTCATCTCTCTCTCTCCCCTCTGATCCTCTCCTCTCTGTCTCTCTGTCCATCTCTCTGCTCTTTCCTTCTCTGTCTCTGTCTCCCTTTAATTTAATTTAGTTTAATTTAAGTTAAATTAGTTTAGTTTAAACTTAATTTAGGTTAATTTAATTTAATAAAGTTTTTTAATTATAATTAAGTTAGGTAATTTAATAATTTTATTGAAGTTAGGTAATTTAGTTTAACTTAATCGAGTATAAACTAGTAGTTTAGTTTAATTTAATTTAGTTTAACTTAATTGAGTTTAGTTTGCTTTAAATTAGTTTATTTTAGTTAAACTTAATTTAGGTTAATTTAATTTAATAAAGTTTTGTAATTATAATTAAGTTAGGTAATTTAATAATTTTATTGAAACTAGGTAATTAAGTTAATTTAGCTTAATCTAGTATAAACTAGTTTAGTTTAGTTTAATTTAATTGAGTTTAATTTAATGTTGTTTTAATTTAGTTAATTTTAATTTTAATTTAATTTAACAGATAATTTTTTGAATTTCAGTATGGCTTCAAAGCAACGTGATATTGGATGGGAACATGGTACCCCTGTTGGTAAAAATAGAAAACTTGTAAAGGTGTAATTATTGTGGGAAACAAGTTCATGGTGGTATCACTAGATTGAAGCAACATATAGCACATATACCCGGTCAGGTGGAAGGATGCTTGCGAGTATCAAAAGAAGTATCTCAAATAATGAGACATCTTTCTGAAGGTAGTAAAGAAAGAGCGGCCATAAAATTCAAGAAAGAGCGACTTATGAGATCTTTAAGTGAGGAAGATTTTTATGATGTGACCGATGAAAATTCTGATAATGAAATTGAAGAAATTGATAGTTTAGGAGTTAAAGAAGACAAATAAAATAAGGTATGAAAGAAAGTCGTGAAATGGCTTGAAGATCGGCAGAAGGAGTTGATATTAGTGGCAGTAGTTCGCAACCTTTAGGTCAGAGATTAACCGTGAATTACGTCGGAGTCTGACTACGAGAGAAGCTAAAATTCCAGCTCGTAGTATTGATCCTTACATGTTCCCAACAAAACAGAAATCAATTAAAAGCATATTCTCAACTGAAAATATTAAAAAGGTTGAAAAATTCATGGCGAAATTCTTTCACTATAATGCAACACCATTCAATGCAGCTCATAGTGGTCCTTAGTACCAAGCCATGATTAATACTATTGCGGAGGCAAGCTCAAGTGTAAAAGGCCCTACAGGGTACCAGATTGACAATCTATATTTAGAGGAGGAAATGAACGAAATTGAAGTATATATTGCTTCAATAAAAACAAAATGGTCGCAATATGGTTGCACGATCATGTTGATGACTGGAGTTCTCGGAATAGAAAGCCTATTGTTAATTTCATGATTTATTGTGATAGATGCATGATCTACCATACTTCTGTTGATACTACTAATATCTCGAAGACTGCTGATTATATATTCTCGCTAATGGATAAAGTTGATGAAGTTGGTAAAAAAATATCGTGCAGGTTGAAACACATAATGAGGCAAGTTTCAAAGCAGCTGGTCACATGTTGATGGAGAAGAGAAAGCATTTATTTTGGTCTCCCTGTGCAGCACATTGCATTGATTTGATGCTTAAAGATATTGGCTCTGTGAAATCAGTCAAGGAGACATTAGATGATGCTAAGATGATCACATCATTCATTTACAATAGCTTCAAAGTGGTGAATTTAATGAAGTTATTTACCAGAGATAGAGATTTGTTAAGACCAGGTACAACACAGTTTGCCACCGAGTTTATTTCTATTGAAAGTCTTATTTGCTGAGCAAGATTTGAAAAGAATGTGTACCACTACCGAATGGCGTGAATTCAATAAGGAAAGGTAGAAGAAGTGTGCGATAGAAGGTTTCTAATCTCATTCTGACTGATCGATTTTGGAAGAAGATAAGAGAGGTCTAAAACATTATGGATCCTCTTGCTACAATCTTGAAGATAGTGGACCAGGATAAGAAATCTACATTATCTATTATATATGAAGCTATGGATAGAGCAAAATTGACTATAGGGCATCAAATAAGAACTGAAAGAAGTACTGAGATATCATTGATAGAAGATGGGAGGGACAATTGCATAGACACTTGCATGCTGCTGGTAATTCATTTGCCTAGAAATCATATTTGTTGACTAGATTGAAACTGTCATATCATAACAATCATGTGTTTACATTATTGCAGCATATTTTTTAAATCCAGCACTCCAATATTCAAAAACTTTTCTATACATCCAGAAGTGAGAAATGGATTAAAGGAGGTCATTAAAATTAGAGCCAGATTTGAATAAACAAGTAAGAGCTATTAATGAGGTAATAATAATTTATTTATTTCATCAATATAATATTATGCAAATATTAACACTTGTGATGTGTATTCTCACAGATAAAATTATTTGTGGATGGAGTTGGAGAATTTGGAAGCTCACTGACTAGAAGAGCAGTGCAACAATCACTTCCAGCTGATTAGTGGATTACTTATCGTGAACAAGCTCCCAATCTGCGGAAAATTGCCATCAAAATTTTAAGCCAAACATGTTTTTCATCGGGTTGTGAAAGAAATTGGAGCACGTGGTCGCTGATTCATACAAATTGCGCAACCGGTTGACAATGAACAAGTTACATAAACTAGTATTTGTGCATTACAATATGCGATTGCGAGTAAGAAACTTGACATGTAAAAGCGACACTGATGATTATTACAACCCAATTGATCTGAACAATATTTTCAATGATGATATTTTGGATGAGTGGATTCGTGAGGGAGAACAGCCGATGTTACCACCAGATGACTTAGGTTGGTTGGATGAAGGTATTCGTCGTAGTGACGAAAGTGGCGGTGATAGCGGTAATGATGATGGCAGTGATGGTGATGACAGCGGTTACAGAGGTGATGGCGGTAATGATGAAGAGACTCATGGTGTTGGTGGAAACCAACGAGGTGGTGCTATAACATGAGATTCAGAATATTATGGCACACAAGATACAGATCATGGAGGCCGGGCGGGGATTTGGCAACAGCGAAGGCATTTGGATCGGTTGGTCGATTTCAGTTCTAGCGATGATTATTCGAGTGGACATGATAACTACTCACATGATCATCATAGTCTTGAAGGTCATTTACAGGGGTTGGGTTTGACATCTGGCCAATATTCTGGCACTGATTATTCTAACACTGGTGAATATTCTATTAGCAACACTGAATATCGAAGTTTTGGGTATTATCATCATGGAGCTGATATTGCACAACCCCTACCGCCATCCTCTGGCCAATCATCTCAGCCTACAGGATCTCACCCACAAACATATTATTATCCATATGGAAACTATATATCTGGTTTCTATACTTATTGCGGGGATAAAGATAATGATGACTTTGTGCCTCCTCGTAATTCAATGTGGAAATGACTATATTAGCAGGTACTTATGAATTATTTTGTGCAATTTACTATATTATGCATGTATTTTGATATCTTTCTACCAACGACGCTTGAATTTATACTTTCACGTTATATTTTGAGTGCTACGTGATATGTTTTGAATAAGTGATACATGAATTTTGATGTCTACATTTTTTTATGATTTATCATGATTTTTTTCATAATTTTTTTAGCGTTCGATGTAGCGTTTTGCGCGTATCGTCCGAGTCCGATCCGAGGCACCGAGACCGATCCGTCTCGGTGCCGGCCGAGTCGGCGGCCGAGACCAAGACTTTGAACCATGGGCCTATCCATAAAACACTGTAGACCATTGAAACTCCACTTCACAGATCACCGTCTTAATCATCATCAAGCATCTTTCCGCCAAAATGAGATTGGCTGCACTCTGCAGATGCAATGACGAGAAAGCATCCAAAAAATTGATGCAGAATACTGACAGATAACACAAGGGTTTTTCCCCCCCGGGAGGATGGGGGTTGGGGGGGTTCACTTCTAATTAAATGATTGCAATATTGTTTGCTCAAGCAAAAAAATGTGTCATGGGTTATACGATCCCCACTATCTTTGACTTATAAACAGCCATCTGAACACAGTTAAGATCATCAAATTTCAGTTAAAAACATCATCAAAGATCCTGATATGATAAGTAATAAGATAACACATACCCAAGGGAAAAGATGTCCATAGATTTCTTTAGAGGTGCATCTGGTGAAACTTGACTATCCCCTCCGTGATCATAAAATCTCTGAAAAATGTGAAATTGATTAAGTTAGACTATACTTCAATAAGACCTTCAGTTTAATAATAATAATAACAATCTAAAACTACTCTTAAAAACAAATAGAAAACATGTGCTCGTTTTCTTATTCCCCATTTGTCCCCCTCTATTTTCCCTATCTTTTCTATTTTTTTCATAATTCAATTTAATTTTAAATATTATCCAACTATAATTAAAACTCTGATAATAGAAACTCTCTCTATTAACTTTTTGCTTCTATTTTCCCTAAATTGGAACCCTTAATTATGAAATTTTCCTTCTCATTCTTTTCTAGAATCTAGACATCAAAGAAACATGTCTCTTTATAAAAAAGAAGAAAAAAATGAGAAGAACCCACCCTCACCCTCACACATATCATGGGGGGAAAAAATCTCTCTCTCCTCTTTCACCTAGACTCAAATTGAAACTCTCAAATTCCAGACCTCTCTCTAAAAACCCCTACAAGCCCATTGGACGACCGAGTCATCTTCTCCGACTCCAGTCGACGGCCAACAAAAGCGGAAAAGATGATCGAGAAGAAGAGCAATCATCACCGGTAAGTAGTATTTTAACTTTTGCTAATACTTGTTTATATTTAAGATAATATTTGGTGGTTAATTATTTCTACAGGTTAACTATACTTAAATGTAGTTCTTGCCGACTTCGTCATGATCTCATGCCGTTTTTTTACCTGGCTCATGTTTGGCATTTCACGACATATTATATTTTATAATGTCTGAGATTATTTCTGGATCATATGTTGTGTGGACTAAAAGATGATATTGATTAGATTTTTTATTAGATTAGCAAAGACTAAGTCAATTGGATGGCAGAGGTATAGGTGTGAGAGGAAGCGTTGTTAGCTCTCTTTTTTTGCCAAAAAAAGACTTAAGTCAAATAATCTTTGTATTGTTAAGAAAGTACAAAAAAAAAAATTAATCATTTCAAGAGCCTATATCTCTCTTTAATTTTTTTTCTTTTTCCAATTTTTTTCATAACAAAGGTTGCCAAACTCAGTTTTGAATATAAGATCTCTCACAACTCAGTGTATCAATAGCGGGAAAAAAATTCTTCTACTTTAAGACATAATCATCTGTTCTAGAAAATGCAAGATATGAGCTAATTATTAATTGGATTTTACTTGACTTTGATATGGGAAATACTGACAACAGTAGGCAAAATTTTTTTCTTCAATTTTTTTCACTCTTTATAGCTTGTGAATTTGTTCAGATTTTTATTTGATTCACAGCCATGTTAAAATTGTTTTATTTTTCTTTAATTGCTTTCTTAATTTTTCTCTATTTTTAATTGTTTTAATTCTTCTTTCTTTACTTTCCAAATTATTTTTCATTTTTTATTTATTTCTACTTTATTCTTAATTTTTTTGTTTTCTTCTGTTTACTCTATAGACTCTTTCTTTCCTATAATTCTTTCTTTCTTTTCTTTCTCTTTCCAATTTTCATAGAATTTCTTTTTCTTTTTCTATCATTGTTTCTGATTTTATGATATTTTCCCTACTTTTTTACATTTTTTTCTTTTCTCTTTCTGACATTTATTGTTTTACTTATATTTTTCGTTCTTCTCTAAAATAATTTCATTTGAATTTTCTTTCATTTATATTAGTCTTTTATTTTCTTCTAGATTTTTTTATTTTTTATTACAATTTACTTATCATTTAAATTCATAGTTTTCCTTGACTTTTTTTTTCCAATTTCACTCTCATAGTTTTAATATCTTTTCTTTTATTTGGTCGAAACTTTTTCGTTTCGTTCTTCTTTCAACTCTTTCTCTTTGTTTTTTATTTGTTCTCATTTTATTCTAGAATTATTTCTTTTCATTTCTTTTTTAAAAAATCTGTCTTTTTGAGATATTAATCTACTTTTTAATAATTTGTTTTTATTTTCCAAATGTTTTTCTAATTTTTATTTTTCTATTTTCACTCTTGACTATTTTCAGATTTTATTTTACTTAATGTTTTTTTGTTTCTGATTTTGTGTAATTTTATAAATTTTTTCTTATCCTTTTTTAAGATTTTTCATTTTTTATTGTACCCTGCTTTTCTCGTTTCTTTATTTTTCATTAAAATTTATTTTCTTTAGTTTGTTTACATTCTTTGTTTCTTTTATTTTCAAAAACTTTCCTTTCTACTTTTTGATATTTTTACTTCTTTTTATTCCTTTGTTTTTTCACAATTCTTTTCTTCCATTTTTTTTTTTGAAGTTTTCTCTTTTCTTTTCGGGTTCTATTCCGCTTTATTGTTATTTCTTTTGTTTCTTTACGATTTTATTTTTATTTTTCAAGATTCACTTTCTTATTTTACTTTTTTATGTTCGTTTAGGTTCCTTCTTTCCTTCAGAATTTTTTATTCTTTAAAGTTTTTTAGAATGTTCAACTTTTTATTTCATTCTTCTTCTTTTTTCAATTTTTATTTTTTAAATGATTACTTATTTTCTTCTCTCTATTTCTTTATTTATTTTCTAATTCTTCTTTCTTACTTTACAAAATTATTTTTATATTTTTATTTACTTCTACTTTTTCTTGTATATTCTATTTTGTATATTCTGACTACTTATTTCTTTTCTTATTCCTTCTTTTCACATATTCTAACCTCTTGCTTTTCCTTTCTCTAATTCTTTCTTTTCCTTTTCTTTCCAAGTTTTTAACTATTGTTTTCTTTTTCTTCCATTTTTCTTGTTTATGATTTTGTTTTACTTTTTTACTTTTTTTTTATTTCTTTATTTTTTTCACCTATTCTTTTTAGAGCATTTTTTTAAAAAATTAAAAAATAATTCGAAAAATCGACCTACCTAAAAAATTTTCCAAAAAGTGATCTTTGACATGCCATGTCAGCGGGGGTGGTTCCGCCACGCCAGCGTAGCAGCGCTCGCCGGCGGAGGTCAATTTTCTTTGTCCAGGGTTGACAACTCGGACAAACTATTTAATTTTTTTGCTTATTTTTTAGTCTGGGGTTGCCAACCCCGAACAAAGAATTATTTTTTTTTTTAATCTTTGTCCAGGGTTGCCAACCACGAACAAAGAACTTGGTAAAAAAACAAGGCGAGGGAGGAGGAGACGAGGCGGGAAAAGAAGGGAGGTTGTTGAGGGAGGGAATTGGTGGGGGGGAGAGAGAGGAGGAAGATGAAGGGAAAGAGATAGAGAGACGAGAGGGAAGGTCGACGACGAGGGAGACCACCACGACGGAGTCGACGAGGATGAGGAGATGTCAATCCAGAGGTCAGCACCGGAGGAGAGGAGGCCGGAGGCAACAGTGAGGGAGGAGGCGAACGACGAGGTGGAGATCCGATCGGCGGTTAAGAACGGCGGAGATCTAGTTGGGGACGTCGTCGCAGTCGAGGGCAGTGGAGAACTAGCCGACGACGGAGGATGGGCTGCCGCATCAGAGGGGGAGTGGATTTGGGAGGGGGAGAGAGGGGAGGAAGGAGACGAGGCGGTAGATAAAGAGGTCATTGAGGGTGAGAATTTGAGGGGGGGAGGGAGGAAGATGAGAGAGAGAGAGAGAAGAGCCTTAGAAGAGGCAGATGAATCATCGTCGGCAACGGCGGCGGTGGCATTGGACTCAGAGGGAGGGGATAAAAGGGAGGGTTTAGAGGGCCAAATTTTTTTTAAGTTTTCTTTGTCCGAGATTGCCAACCTCTGATAAAGAAAAATAACTGCAAAAAATATTAATCTTTTTGTCCGTGGTTGGTAACCCCGGACAAAGGAAAAACTGAAAGAAAACATTCAATTTCTTTGTCTGGAGTTGCCAACCCCGAACAAAAATACAACTGCCTCACCAGCGGACGACGCCACACTGGCGGGGCGAAACGTCAACGTGGTGTGTCAAAGTTAAAGGTCAGTTTTTGAAATATTTTTTGGGGAGGTCAGTTTTTCGAATTATTTTTCAATATTGTATTTTTCTTTGAAAAATTGCCCTTCTTTTTACTTTATTTTCTCCTCTATTTCCTTTCTTTTTCTAGGTAATTTTCCTTTTGAAGTTTCGTTCATTTATTTTTTTTAAATCATTTTGTTTCCTTCTAGCTTTCTTTACCTTTTTTAGTACGTTTTCCTTTTTGTTTTATCCATATTTTTTCTTGATTTTTCCAATTCTACTCTACTGTTTTTTAAATTTTTTATTTGCTTTTTTATCTAGATTTTTACATTTCTTTTTAAATTATCTCTTTCTTTTTTATTTTTTAATTTTATTCCAAAATTTCTTATTTGGTTTATTTTTTATTTTTTATTACTTTCTTTTTCAGATATTATCTACTTCTTTTTCTTTCTTTTCTAATTTTTAAAATTTTTTTTTTGATTCTATTCTATTTTTTAAATCTTTCTTTACTTTTTTTAAATATTTTTCTTCTTTTCGTTATTTCGCATTGAATATTATTTTCTATATATATATTAGTTCTTTTGTATTTGTTTATGAAAATAGTTACATCTTATGTTTAATGGATGAATATAATTTTTTTCTTAACAAATAGGTCAAATAAAACTATAAATAGATCACCATATCAAATTAAGGATTGCTCAAGGTAAAAAAAAGACTTCATGCACAGGGCACGTTCACTTTTCTAATGATAATAAATAGAAGTATAAATTATGCTCTTGAGGCAGGTATAGTACTCAAATTAAGGATTGCTCAAGGTACTAAATCATTGGCACTTTGAGACTATTGTTACCCCACCATCTAAAAGGGTTATTTGCTAGTCACTTGACCATTTTCAATGATGCAGTTGCCCTGTATCACGTAATAACCCCTCCCCCCAACCCACAGAAACCAACCCCAACCCCACATACACAAACAGATACATACATATATGCGTTAGACTACCCACTTTCTGATAAATCTAGAAAGTAGATTTAACACCTTTCCACATAGATTCATCTACAGCTCATCAACTTTATTTCTTAAGTATTATTTACCTTATTATTCACCTTTCAAACTTTTGACTGGCCCATACCCCCTTGGAGAATAGAGGGCCGAGATGTGTCAAAACTACTTTTGCAGATCCAATAGAAAGTTTGCAGTCTAACTCTACATATACATGCACATGTATATAAATGATAAATGAAGAAAAGTAAAAAAAATGTTTAAACTCAAAACAATCTGATATAATAACTAATAAAACGGTAAAACCTCAAGATATAACACTAAAATCTAACTCAAAAATATTAACCCTAAATCTAAGTCCAAAATTCATTACCCTAAAAAAACAAACTTTAAATCTAAAACCCAGGGCTTGGATCCAGTGTTCGAAGGATCGGCCGAGTCGGATACGACTCGGCCGAGTCGTATCCGACTCGGCGGCCTCCGGTATGACTCGGAGGCCCGAGTCACGCGTGGATCGCCGAGTCGACCCGGATCGGGTCCGACTCGGACCCGACTCGGGCGACTCGGCCGAGTTGTGATAGACTCGGCCGAGTCGCCCGAGTCGGGTCCGAGTCGGACCCGATCCGGTCGACTCGGCGACCCGTGACTTCCTTCGCCTTTAAATCCGCTCGGGGGGAGAGAGAGAGATCAGATCTGATCTCTCTCTCTCTCTCTCGCGCTCGCCGTCTCCCCCGCGACGACCTCCAGCCCTCGCCGTCCGTAGCCGTCGCCGTCGCCGTCGCCGTCGCAGGTACTCCTCCCCTCTCTCCCTCTCAGTCTCTCTCTCTCTCCCTCCCTCTGTGCCTCTCTCTCCCTCTCTTTCTCTGTCTCTCTCCCCCGCAGGCCGCAGCGGCGCGCGCTCTCTCTCTGGCCTGCAGCGGCGCGCGCGCTCTCTCTCTCTCTCTCTCTCTCTCTGTCGCACTCTCTCTCTCTCTCTCTCTCTCTGTCGCACTCTCTCTCTCTCTCACTCTGTACTCTCTCTCTCTCTCTCTCTGTCACTCTCTCACTCTCTATCTCTCTCTCTCGTATCTCTGTCTCTCTCTCTCTCTCTCTCTCTCTCTCTGTCGCACTCTCTCTCTCTCTCACTCTGTATCTCTCTCTCTCTCTGTCGCACTCTCTCTCACTCTGTATCTCTCTCTCTCTCTCTGTCGCACTCTCTCTCTCTCTCTCTCTCACTCTGTATCTCTCTCTCTCTGTCGCACACTCTCTCTCTCTCTCACTCTGTATCTCTCTCTCTCTCTCTGTCGCACTCTCTCTCACTCTGTATCTCTCTCTCTCTCTCTGTCGCACCTCTCTCTCTCTCTCTCTCACTCTGTATCTCTCTCTCTCTGTCGCACTCTCTCTCTCTCTGTATCTCTCTCTCTCACTCTGTATCTCTCTCTGTATCTCTCTCTCTCTGTCCACTCGTCGCACTCTCTCTCTCTCTGTATCTCTCTCTCTCTCACTCTGTATCTCTCTCTCTCTCTCTGTCGCACTCTCTCTCTCTATCACTCTGTATCTCTCTCTCTCTCTCTCTGTCGCACTCTCTCTCTCTGTATCTCTCCCTCTCCCTGTCAGTCTCTCTCTGTCTCTCCCTCTGTCTCTCTCTCTCTCTCCTCCACTGTGTTCCTCTCTCTCTCCTCTGTCTCCGTCTCTCTCCCACTCTGTTCCTCTCTCTCTCTCTCTAATTAATTTGCATTTAATGTCATTTAATTTAGGTTAGTTTAGGTAAAGTTAATTTAACTTAATTTAGGTTAATTAATCTAATAAAGTTTTGTAATTAAGTTAGGTAATTTAATAATTTTATTGAAGTTAGGTAATTAAGTTATTGTAGGTTAATCTAGTATAAATTAGTTTAGCTTAATTTAATATAGTTTCATTTAATTGAATTTAATTAATTTAATTAGTTTAGTTAACTTAATTTAGGTTTATTTAATTTAATAAAGTTATGTAATTAAATTAGGTAATTTATTATTTTATTAAAGTTAGGTAATTAAGTTAGTGTTGCTTAATCTAGTATAAACTAGTTTAGTTTAATTTATTGTAGTTTCATTTAATTGAGTTTAATTTAATGTTTTTTAATTTAGTTAATTTTAGTTTTAATTTAATTTAACAGATAATTTTTTTTAAATTTCAGTATGGCTCCAAAGCAACGCGATATTGGATGGGAACATGGTACCCCTGTTGGTGGAAGTAGAAAACTTGTGAAGTGCAATTATTGTGGGAAACAAGTCCATGGTGGTATCACTAGATTGAAGCAGCATATAGCACATGTACCCGGTCAGGTGGAAGGATGCTTGCGAGTATCAAAGAGATATCTCAAATAATGAGACGACATCTTTCTGAAGGTAGCAAAGAAAGAGCGGCCATTAAATCTAAAAAAGACCGACTTATGAGATCTTTAAGTGAGGAAGATTTCTATGAGGTGACCGAAGAAGATTCTGATAATGAAATTGAAGAAGTTGGTGGTTTAGAAGGAGTTGAAAGAAGACAACTGAAACAAGCCATGAAGAAAGTCGTGAAATGGCTTGGAGATCGGCAGAAGGAGTTGATATTGGTGGCAGTAGTTCACAGCCTTCAGGATCAGGGAGTAATCGTGGATTGCGTCGGAGTATGACTATGAGAGAAGCTGAAATTCCAGCTCGTGGTATTGATCCTTACATGTTCCCAACAAAACAGAAATCAATCAAAAGCATGTTCTCAACTGAGAATATGAAAAAAGTTGGGAAATCCGTGGCGAAGTTCTTTCACTACAATGCAATACCATTCAATGCAGCTGATAGTGGTCCTTACTACCAAGCCATGATTAATACTATTGCGGAGGCAGGTCCAGGTGTAAAAGGCCCTACAGGGTACCAGATTGGCAATCTCTATTTAGAGGAAGAAGTGAAAGAAATTGGAGTATATATTGCTTCAATAAAAACAAAATGGCCGCAGTATGGTTGCACGATCATGTGTGATGGATGGAGTTCACATAATAGAAAGCCTATTGTTAATTTCATGATTTATTGTGATAGAAGCATGATCTACCATACTTCTGTTGATACCACTAATATCTCGAAGACTGCTGAGTATATATTCTCGCTAATGGATAAAGTTGTTGATGAAGTTGGCGAAGAAAATATCGTGCAGGTTGTCACAGATAATGAGGCAAGTTTCAAAGCAGCTGGTCACATGTTGATGGAGAAGAGAAAACATTTGTTTTGGTCTCCCTGTGCAGCACATTGCATTGATTTGATGCTTGAAGATATTGGCTCTTTGAAATCAGTCAAGGAGACATTGGATGATGCTAAGGTGATCACATCATTCATTTACAATAGCCTCAAAGTGGTGAATTTAATGAAGCTATACACCAAAGATAGAGATTTGTTGAGACCAGGTATAACACGGTTTGCCACCGAGTTTATTTCTATTGAAAGCCTTATTCGCTATGAGCAAGATTTGAAAAGAATGTGCACGACTACAGAATGGCGTGAATTCAACAAGGAAAGGAGTAGAAGAAGTGTGCGAGATAAGGTTGCTAATCTCATTCTGACTGACCGGTTTTGGAAGAAGGCAAGAGAGGTCCAAAACATTATGGATCCTCTTGTTAGAGTATTGAAGATAGTGGACCAGGACAAGAAACCTACACTATCTATTTATATGAAGCTATGGATAGAGCAAAATTGGCTATAAAGGCCTCAAATAAGAACTGGAAGAAGTACTGGGACATCATTGATAGAAGATGGGAGGGACAATTGCATAGACACTTGCATGCTGCTGGTAATTCATTTGCCTAAAATCATATTTGTTGACTAGAAATTGAAACTGTCATATCATAACAATCGTTTGCTTACATTATTGCAGCATATTTTTTAAATCCAGCACTCCAATATTCAAAAAACTTTTCTACACATCCAGAAGTGAGATATGGATTAAAGGAGGTCATTAAAAGATTGGAGCCAGATTTGACTAAACAAGCAAGAGCTATTAATGAGGTAATAATAATTTATTTATTTCATCGATATAATGTTATGCAAATATTAACACTTGTGATGTGTATTCTCACAGATAAAATTATTTGTGGATGGAGTTGGAGAATTTGGAAGCTCACTAACTAGAAGAGCAGTGCAACAATCTCTTCCAGCTGATTGGTGGATTAATTATGGCGAAGAAGCTCCCAATCTGCAGAAAATTGCCATCAAAGTCTTAAGCCAAACATGTTCTTCATCGGGTTGTGAAAGAAATTGGAGTACGTGGTCGCTAATTCATACAAAAACTGCGCAACCGGTTGGCAATGAAAAAGTTGCATAAACTAGTATATGTGCATTACAATATGCGGTTGCGAGTAAGAAACTTGACATGCAAAAGCGACACTGATGATTATTACAACCCAATTGATCTGAACAATATTTTCAATGATGATGATATTTTGGATGAGTGGATTCGTGAGGGAGAACAGCCGATGTTACCACCAGATGACTTAGGTTGGTTAGATGAAGGTATTCGTCATACTGACGAAAGTGGCGGTGATGATGGTGATGGCGGTGATGATGACAGCGGTGATGGTGGTGGCGATGATGGTGGTGAGGGTGATGGTGGTGAGGGTGATGGCGGCAGTGATGGTGGTGATGGTGGTAATGTTGAAGAGACTCATGGTGTTGGTGGAAGCCAACGAGATGATGCTTTAACATGGGATTCACAATATTATGCCACACAAGATACAGATCATGGAGGCCGGCGGGGATTTCACAGCAGCGTAGGCATTTGGATCGGTTGGTCGAATTCAGTTCTAGCGATGATTATTCGAGTGGACATGATAACTACTCACATGGTCATCATAGTCTTGAAGGCCATTTACAGGGGTTGGATTTGACATCTGGCCAATATTCTGGCACTGATTATTCTAGCACTGGTGAATACTCTACTAGCAGCACTGATTATCGAGGTTTTGGGTATTATCACCATGGAGCTGATATTGCACAACCCCTACCGCCATATTACTCTGATAGTGGATCCTCTGGCCAATCATCTCAGCCTACATATCATTATCCTTATGGAAACTATATGCCCGGTTTCTATACTTATCGCGCCAGATGATAATGATGATTTGGAGCCTCCTCGTAATTCAATGTGGAAATGACTATATTAGCAGGTACTTATGAATTATTTTGTGCAATTTACTATATTATGCATGTATTTTGATATTTTTCTACCGACGACGCTTGTATTTATGCTTTCACGTTATGTTTTGAGTGTTAGGTGATATGTTTTGAATATGTGATGCATGAATTTGGATGTTTACATTTTTTTATGATTTGTCATGATTTTTTTCATAATTTTTTTGGCGCTCTATGTAGCGTTTTTTGCGTATCGCCCGAGTCCGATCCGAGTCGCCGAGACCGATCCGTCTCGGTGCCGGCCGAGTCGGCGGCCGAGACCGAGACTTTGAACCATGCTTGGATCTAAACCCCAATTTAACCCAAACCAGAACCTTAAATCTATACTCAAGCCCCTAAAGTTTAAACCTAATAGCCTGTGCACTCCCCTATTTTCTATTGACCAAGTGGCTAATATTATATGAGGCTAATGACTCAGTGAATAATATTATATCGCAAAAGACTTAGATACATTTTTTTGGTATAAATGCACATAGATGTATTGTGCTTGAGGATACAAATGAGACCCACCATGGAAGCAAGTAAAGATGGCTTACCAAAGACAAAAAAGAACGGAAGGAAAAACATATGCACGACGTAAGGCAACAGAAGTAAAAAAATTTCATTGATTTATAGATTAAAAACTATAACTAGTGGCAAATTTATTAAAACTCAAACTTCTTGTGGCTACATAGATCAGACCCAACCATACTATATCTAGAAATGAAAAGCCATCTTAAGTCATGTCGCCCTTGTTCAAAAGTTATGCTAGTCTCATACTCCAATTCTAACTTATATCCACAGAGAAACAAGCACATATAATAGATGTGTGTGTGTGTGTGTGTGTGGGTGTGAACCTAAAACAAAGTATATTTCAGAACTTTTGACGATTTTAGACTAAATATTTGCATCATTTGGCAAACAATACAACCAATTCCCTCTTAACGCTGTTCACTATCATCAAAGTCATTTGGTGAAGAAACTTGCAAACTGATTCCAGTATAAGAAGCAAGCACACAGATTAAAGGCTAAACCAATAAATAATGCTATCTTATGTTTTAGTAAATATTAATACCAGTGCTCTATTTGGCCCTTGACTTAATCTGTGCCTCAAAGTTTAATGTAATTTTCTATAGAAAATCTTTCATTTTTTTCTTCTTCTAGACCTTTTCGCAAGTCTGGGAGAACTTGGAGGACGCATCTTTTAAGATTCAGAAAAGACATAGTTTTCTTGGAAAAGATTTTGCACTAGTTAAGAAGAGTGTGTCGACGCAGACAGTCAGCCTAAAACTTTGTCAAATCTCTTGTAGAGCCTTGTTCCAAAGACAATCAACACAAGTCTAATGGGAAAGATGGTGATGTGCCACATTAATACTAGTTAAATTACCTTTTACAAGTAAGTAGCTCAAGAAATGGAACATGACCGAAACCTTCAACTAACAAAAATGTCACCTCCCAAAAAATTACATCAAATGACACAATCATTCAAAAATATGGAACTAGGGAGCACATATGGGTTGATTTTAGAATAGTTCAAAGGAAGTGTTGTACTAATAGAAAGATTTGAAATATGAATTAAAGAAGCCATAGAGCTGCAAGAACAGAAGATTAAGTCATGGAGAAAACTGTTTGAAATGCTCCATACATGGGAGTCACGTGACAAATAGACAACACAACCTTAACAAGGAAAGAGGTATACACTTAAGGGTAAAAATAAAAAGGAGAAATTAAACAACTGATTTAGGGAGTAAGTGATATCCTATAGACCAAGCTGAGTGTTCTTCCATTTTCATTTCATAATTTGGCATCATATACACACTAACTCTAATTCATCGGTTAACAGGATTGATTTGATTGGATATCTTAAATCTCATGTTTTTATGGAATGGACCCACGAATAAGAGAAACATAATAGGCATTGAAATTCCATGCTGGTTACTATATGTGAACAACTCATGTTTTGTTCATTAAAGATAGGATTTGGCAAAACAATACGCCAAAGAAAGGCCAGTTGAGTTATAATCTGTCAAGTAAAAGAAGCCAGAAAGAAGGAAAACTTGAAGTAAAATATGAGTTTGATCCTCAGTACTTTCTTTTCTCCTTTCCCTTTGCATTATTTGTTATCATTTGATGCTCTTTCATCTTCTAGTTAAGCTCTCCGCAACTCAAAAAATAAAGGAAGATAAAGAGAACTGTTCAGTTCAGGTATGTCCACAACATTTCGAGTGGCTGATTCCCGATAAAATTTTGTACGTCATCATAAACATCTTTTCCTAGAATGACAAGAAGAAGAAAGAGAATTCAGGAGTGGTCATTCACATAGAAATGATAGAGTGGATAATTTCCATATGACTTGGTTCGTGTTCATATATATCATCTTCTAGCAAGTGTTACATAACATTATGTGTCACAAATGCCACACACACAAAAATGTTGTTATGGAAGGAACTGGAGTCCCAAATACATTAGAAAATAGCTAAATAATAACAAACAGAGAAAAGTTTCAAATTCAAAAATCATAATTACTCCCTTTCACAATCACTCACTTGTAAATAATTAAGATAATAGCCGCAATATCATGCCTGTGTAAGGGCCAGTGTACATGCTTATTGACTACCTAGAAGGACAGAAACTAACCTCAGGTGCAAGATAACAGCGCCTCCTTCCTCCAGTGTCAAAAAAGAATGAGAAATCTGAAGGATCGTCATCTGGTATGTAAGTTGGCTTAAAGGAAGCAAAGTCCGCAAGGTACAGCCAATTCCAAGAGGTGACAAGAACATTCTCGCACTTTATATCACCTACATTTATAAGCACAAACCACATTGCTAATAAACACCTCTTAAACGACAGTTGAGAATCATTTGCTTCGAGAAAATTCTCTCTCACCATGGCAGACATCCTTGTCATGGCTCTGCTTCACTGCACAGAGTAACTGCACAAGCAAATGAGCTAAGTCCACAACCATATCTGGAAAACATCAAGAACAACACTTACATGAAAAATGAATAAAGCACAGGGAGACAGTTGGGTAGCATCAGTAATGCTAATTGAGAGAAAAGAGAATATTCCATTTCTCAGACGCAAAACACTAATTTTACGGAAACCCAAAACTCCTTATGGTTGGTAACCCAATTTAGCAGAAGAAAATTGATTGGGTATATGTAAAGTAAGGTAGGGTTTCTTCCCCCAAATTTCCTCTCTTCTTTTGGCAACAAATCATCACAATTAAAGTACCTGAAATGCCAGCCATTTCTTCTCAATGAGACTGAGGAAGGGCCTTGTGCTCAGTCGATCATGAAGATTGCTGAAGAAGTATTGCCTTAAGAGATACGCCGCCTTATCAGTCTCCAACCAAAACTACACCGACCACAATATGAAGTAAGCCCATAAGAGGAAGTAAAAAAAATAAATAAAATAAGAAAACAAAACAAACAAACAAAGACCGACAGCTACATAGTGACCAATAACCGAGAGTTTAAGAATATCCTTTTCAACAAGCAATAAATCTTATAAACTATAATAACTTTAACTATACCAAGAAAATCAAACCATTAGCTTCTTTCCTAAAGTGTGAAGAAATGGAAAATGCATGATACAGTCTCCCATGCAACTTAATAAACTGTATCAAGATTCCCTATAAAAGTTTCAACCAGGGAGCAAGCTATTCTGATGAATGCAACATACTTTTTACTTTGCCAAAAGGATATTATGTCAGAATTAAATGGCATAGAAAGAGAGAGAAGCATATAACAACCATCTCACAAAACAGCTTTTTATCCATTTTACATGTACAATTGAAATCCCCAAAGGCTAGTTAATCAAGAAGGATAGCATAACTGTGAAGCAGGACTGAGTAAGGGATCATAGAGGGGAAAAAAAATTTAAATAGATCGTAGAACTCGGTTTAAATCAAGATTTTAACTTGATATTCGGTTTTCCATTTGCCATTTGAGCCCAAAGAAAAAAAGAAAGAGAAAAATATTATAAGAAAAAGGAGCCATAATTCAAGAAAGTAGTAACCGTAAATAGTAATTATTGATTTAGTCCTTTTGAAACTAATTCAAAGGAGTCATTGCGTGGTTTCCTAGTTAATTTGCACAAACCATTAGGGAAGGTCTGATTTACATCCAGAACCTTCCAACAGTCTAACAAGTGAAACATTTTAGAGACTTGGTTGTCCTTTTGAAATTGGGTCCACTGTGCAATTAGAGAAGTTCAAGTTTTCCTTAACTTCATATCACATACTATTTAGGTTATTAACCTATTGCAGTCTTATTTTGTATTCCGGAGCAACAAAGTTTGGCATCATGCCTAGAGAGACTAGAGAGTGGAATTTCTTTATTGTAGGAACAATCTTCCTCACAAAGTTCACCCTATGTTCCCACTTTAAAAACAAATCCAGCATGTTTTGCTTAAAATTCAGGCATACTCTCAGTTAATCTACTAGTTAGTTCTTAATATAGTTATTCATGTCAATTTGGTGCAGGATCTTTTCCCGCTGCATCCAATGGAGGAAGGGGCATGGCAATTCACTTAGATTATACAAATCAATTCACTAAAATAACCCAGAAAAGTCAGCTTTTCATGGGAGATGCATAAAAAGCAAAGGGAAACTCACAAGAACTTGCTAGGAATCCTCTAAATCCAAATTAATAATTGATCTGCCAAGATTATACAAAGGATGTGTTCAAGAAATAAAAAAGAAGTGCTTTTTTCAAAAAAAAATTCCAAAAATAAATAATTCCAAAAAATCGACCTCCCTCCAAACTATTCCAAAAAATCGACATTTGACATGCCACATCGGCGCCACGACGGTGGAGAGGCATTTCGCCCCGCCAACGTGTGGAGGCTGCATGGCGTCAGACCGTTTTTTTATTCATCCCGGACGAACCAATTTTTTTGTGTATTGGCTCATCTAGGGTTGGCAACCCCTGACGAGCCAATTTGATTTTATTCTTTCAATTTTTGGCCCGTCCGCAATTGCCAACCCCAGACGAACCACGCTTGGTCTTTTTTTTGCCCAAGTGTGGTCGGTCCGAGGTTGGCAAACACGGGCCACTGAGATTTAAAAAAAAAATTAAAATCTCGTTCGTATGGGGTTGGCAACCCCGGACCAACCACACTGCCCAACTATACCAACCCCGGATGAGCGAGATTTTTTTTTAAATCTGGCAACCCTAGACGAACCAGATTTTAATTTTTTAAAAAATCTTGTTGGTCCGAGATTAGCAACCTCAGACCAACCACACTTGGGTAAAAAAAAATGCCCAAGTGTGGTTCGTCCGGGCCTGGCAACCCCTGACGAACCAGATTTTAATTTTTTTTAAAAACTCGCTGATACGGGTTGCCAACCCCGGACGAGCAAACTTGGGAAATAAATTGCCTGAGTCTGGTTGGTTTTATATACATGGGACTAGTGGGTCCATGGTTCAAAGACTCGGCCGAGTCGGAGACGAGTCGGCCGAGTCGTATCCGTCTCGGCCCACTCCGAGACGAGTCCGAGTCACGAGTCGGTCAACTCAACTCAGAGGAGACGACTATGCCGAGAATCGAAATTGACTCGGTCGATTCGACATTATGATGATAATTTTGTGCCTTATCACAATTCAATGTGGAAATAACTACATTAGCATGTATTTATGAATGTAGTTTGTTTAATTTACTATATTGTGCATGTATTTTGATATGCTTCTACCGATGACGCGTGTATTTATACTTTC
Organism: Agave tequilana; assembly: GCA_038442645.1. Classification (NCBI taxonomy): domain Eukaryota; kingdom Viridiplantae; phylum Streptophyta; class Magnoliopsida; order Asparagales; family Asparagaceae; genus Agave; species Agave tequilana. The sequence continues at coordinate 87,455 of JAVJIF010012178.1, read as the reverse complement.
GCTTTATATTTAGTGTGCTAGGTGATATATTTTGGACATGTGATACATGAATGTGGATGTTTTTTAAGATTTATCGTGATTTTTTCAGAATTTTTTAGCTTTCTATGTAGCGTTTTGCGCGTATCGCCCGATACCGATCCGAGTCACCGAGACCGATCCGTCTCAGTGCCCGCCGAGTTGGCGGCCGAGACCGCGACTGTGAACCATGAGTGGGTCCCTCCCATGTCTATGAAACCCCCTCTCTCCTTGATCCCTGCCCTAGTCGCACCCCTCTTTCAGTCTCGCCTTCTCTCCCCAGCCCTGTCGCGTATAGCCGCCGTGACACGCCCTGCCCCGCCCGCCGTGCCACCATGTCGTGCCACCGTCTCTCTCTCGGTAATGCTTCTCTCTATCTCTCTATCTCCATTTAGTTGTCGCTGCTACAAACAAGACCTCGTGCCATGTCGTTGGTTGTGGCGTGCCACCGATCGTTCCCTAGACTGTACCGTGCCCTAGGCCATGTCGTGCACATAATTTATTTTAATTTTATGAAAATTTGTGAAAATTGTAGAATATTTTGTTTCACGATTTATTTTAATTTTTTGAAAATTATAGAATATTAACAAATAATTGTGTTTCTATATCAGAGTTAGACCAACAAGAAGGATCAGTTGTCTTTGTTACAGATGCGCCTTTTTCTCAAGTAACAAAGTTGTATTTGTGGTAAGTGGCATTATGACTCTGAAGTTAAATTTTTGTGTTAATATAGTTAGAGTACTTTGATAAAAATTTTGTTCCATCCACTAAATTAGGTACAATATCTATAATGTTTAGTGCCAAAGTACCTCTTGTTTATTGGTTTAACAGTACACTAACAGTAGATATGAATAATAACATAAAATATATTAACGGGATAGTAAAACCCGTGATGGTTAGAAAATCAATCACAAGGCGTGAATTAATGGAGAAAATCCATCGAATCACCAAAATTAATCCAAAAGAGTATCAGATTCAGTTGACATGCAACTAGCTTGCGTGTCCAATAGCACAAGGGCGTTTTATAGTTGTGCCAATATATGATGATGACACACGAGTAATGCTTAAATTGCATCCGAGTGTGAATTCGATAGACATATATGTGAAGAAAGATAGCATGAGCCACCGAATGCATGGTAAATTCACATATATGCTTGATTTGAACAATGAATCAATAGGCTTCATGTCCCCGGTGCATAATACGCAAGTAACTATTAATTTTATTTTAGTGTTTAAATTTCTCAGTCTACTAAGTGTATAGATGATATTACTATTTGGACAATCAATTTAGTGCAAGGAGAGGATGTCACAATATGTCGACACTATATGTGTATCCATATACAATGCATGTCTCTTCCGTTCAAGCGCCATATATATTGACTCAATAAATCTCACTCCATTTGAGATGAATTTAAAACCAACGAAGCATCCAAGTGTAAATAGATGAAGTGTAACTGATTGAAAGTATCACTTATCTGCAAAGTCAGATCAGCGTTATTTACAAATCTTATGTAGGAATCGGTAATCAAGTGGCATGAGTACTCCATTTAATGTTGGAACATTCTGGATGCATCCAACACTAATGCACAATGACACCGATTCATGAGGATGATCATGAAGTGCAGGAAACAGTGACGATGATGAGTGTGAAGAGAGTGATGATCTACTGCAGAAAGATAGCATGCAAGTTGCAGTGCAAGATCTTGAAGATGACACTGACCAGGTCGAGAATGTGCAGGCCAATAATGAATATGTAAAGCCCGTCGATCAACATCCGATGAGTTTGAGGATGTTGATTGGGTAAATTCGACACGTGTGGAGCATATATCTTCTGAGGTCAATAGGTTAACAACACCTATTACCACCGACGATTTGAAGGTGTGAGATACATTTCAATCAAAAGTTGAATTTATGCAAGCAATTAGCGAGTGGTCCATTGCGCGTGAAGTGACATTTGCGCCTATGAAGACCAACAAAACTTGCTACTTGCTACACAGCAGTTTGTGCGTCCACTGGAGATGGTGACAGTGTTGGTACAGATGTGCCCTCGTGGAGACTGTGTGCCTCTATTCCTAAGAGTTCGGGTGGCTACTTCAAAATTAAATCTTATGCATGAGAGCATATATGTACCTAGCCTTCACTCAAATCCAATCACTATAAAGCAACCTCGACTTTTGTTTACAGTGTGATTCTGCCAGAGCTAAGGCACTACCATATTCCCAGATTACTCCACGAATAGTGTACATGTCAGATGGTTACCACTCTTGAAAGACTTCAATGCATGTAGTACCATGTCCTGTGGTAGTGTTGTGCTCGCATTTTTGTACACAGAGGTGTACAAAGTTGGGACGATGCAAAAAATACATAGTTTCGGGGACACAACACACTCCTGCAGGTAATCCGAGTAAAATATCTTGTTTATACTTCTATTGTGTTAATTACGTATATGTTAGTGATTTAACACGTGCTCGTTTTGTTTCTCAGTTATGGTCTTGGGAGAGGCTGCCAGTTGGTCGGCCCACCCTTAGACATCATATTTAGTTGGGTGGTCAGCTACCACTTGGATACAGGTAAATTCAGTATATTCATTTTAAGTAAATGTAGATATTTGAATATATTATTTTGTTCTAATCATATAGTATGATGCAGGTGGAATGTCGAGAGGACATGAGACAACACTGCACAACGACTGCTGTAATTCTACAGAAATGAGCTAGATTCGCAAGAGCGCCAGGCAGTGATCTGGGATCCATACACTATTGATATACTACAAAATTTGCCACCGATCTGTAGAGAGCTCTCAGATATAGCGGACAAGGACTCCATTGATCTGTTTCGAGATTGTGGAGATGCATCTTCCGATTCGAGTTCACCGTCAGGTCGGGCTTAGGCAGCATATCCCTGATGTCGTCGAGCAGGTGGCCCGGATAGAGGGCGCAAGCAAGTGCTATTGTGATCGAAGTTAGGAGCTCAGCACTTACATTAGCCGATGGGGTGATCGAGCTAATGAGATTCAGAGCTAGAGTCCCCCATAGTAGTCTCAGACTACATGAGCTGGCATTGGGGAATCACTCGACGCTGGATTATTCAGCGTGCCAACGTGCTGGATGGTTACCAGCCTCCTAGCATACATGAGCGAAAGTTGTTAATATCTCAACACAATCCTCGTAAGGAGTTAAATTTGTGCTTTATTGATATGATTTTATTTAGATTGATGCAGATTGATGGATATATCCATACGGGAAACCTGCTTGAAGAGGCTTTGACGGACGAGACCCATACTCAATACTCCAGAATTCTTCCAGGGCATAGTTAGCAAGAACTTAAATGCACGCCCATCGGGTGCGCCAACGAGGATAGTTTATACCCGACATCAGCGATATCCACTGGTGCAGGATAAGTCAAGATCTTCTCAGGCCGTTGATGAGCAGGACGTGTCAGGACCATCTAAGCCCGTCGATGGACGACGCACACGACGTCGACGTAATGAGAAGGATCTTGGAAAAGACGAGGTCGGATCATCTCAAACGTCTACACAGAGTCAAGGGGCTGAGGAGGAGAGGCTAGACCATTCCAGATTACCCCTGCATGTGGGTGTGGGCGAGGGCGTGAGCGAGGACGAGTATCACATGCATTATCATGTTTCTAATGATTTTTTTTACTTGTATTTGGATATTTTCAAAATTTTAAAGAAATTTTGAGATATTTGGATATGAACTGTGAAAGTTTGATATGATATGAATTTTTGAGAAATTTTGAGATATTTGGACATGATTTGTGAAAGTTTGATATAACATAAATTTTTGAGAAATTTTGCGATCATTGACATGATTTGTGAAATTTTGATACGATATGAATTTTTGAGAAATTGTGTTATTTTGATATGTCGAGATTGTGATATTTGTGATACGGATTGTGATACTGTTGTGTAATTGTGATAATTTTTTAAATTTTTATGATATTTTGAGATTTATACAAGTTGTAATATTTGCGATACAGTTTACAGCTTGAATTTATTAGAGGAAAAATTTGCCCAAGTCAAGTTGGTCCAAGGTTGGCAACCCCTGGGCCAGTCACATGGATAACTTGTTGCCCAAGTGAGGTTTGTCCAGGGTTGGCAACCCCAGACAAGCCAACATAAAAAATAAAAAATGGTTGGTCTTGGGTTGGCAATCCCAGACAAGCCCCAAAAAAAAGAAAAAAAATCACTGGTACTGGGTTGGCAACACCAAACCAGCCATTTTTTTTATTGCTGATTGGTCCGGGGTTGGCAACTTGGGACCAACCAAAAAATAAAAAATGTCTGGTACGGGGTACACTTGGGCAAGAAATTGCCCAAGTGTGGTTGATCCGGGGTCGCCAACACCGAACCAATCAAAACTTTAAAAAAAAGAATTTGGCTTGTTCGGGGTTAGCAACCCTAGACAAGCCAATACAAAGAAAAAAATAAATAAAATGGTTCGTTCGGGGATGGCAACCCCCGGACGAACCAAAAAATGACCTGACGTCGCGCGGGCACCACAATGGCGCAGTGAACCACCTCACCGCCGACGTGTCATGTCATATGTCGATTTTTTAAATAGTTTGGGAGAAGGTTAATTTTTGAAATTATTTATTTTTGGAATTTTTTTTAAAAACAAAAAAGAAAGGGATGTAATATGTCCGAATTTCATAGATCCCATTATAACAATACTTTCTATTTTTCCCATAAATAAACATGAAAAATCCTTTTTCAACAAAACTTTCTACTTTTGTCCATAAAGAACATAAATTTTTAAATCCTCTTTCAAAAATGCAAAGACAATGAAAGAGAAGTGAATCTCCAAAGACCCATCTCAAGGTACAACTGTTTTTCATGATCTTTTCAATTAAACCCAGCAAAATATATCAAACTAAAAGTGATAAGAAGCACAGAAAGATGGGAAATAAAATGAGAATAGACTTGGAATATCTAACTTGCATACAAAACTCAACGAAGTTTTCTCAACTGTAGTTAATTTGTTCAGAAAACTTAACTCCAAATTAACTAAAACTCTAACCAAATTACATATTAGCTATCCAAAACACCAATACTAAAAGCACCTAAAAAACCAGAATTTTAGAGCAAACAAAAGGTTTGACTTAGAAATTACAGTAAATACCACCAAAAAGACCAAACTTTAAGGCAAGAGAACCCCCAGACGCACAGAAGGGTACAGTCAATCCATCAAAATTAAGCTAAAAAAACAAACTTTTCCAACGAGAACTGCGTAACAATTCACCTGGAACGGCCAGACGTGCGGATGCTGAACCGTGTGAAATATTTCCCTAATCTTGGCCAATCTCCTCTCATACTCCTAACCAAGAACAAAATTTGCCAATTAGGGCATCAATTAGAATTAGGGCACCAGTGAGAATTAGGGCACCAAGGGACGAAGTTGAGACGGGTACCTTGAGATCGAGGAGGTCGCCGCGCTTGAAATAGACCTTGACGAGGACGAGGCCCTCGTCGTGCTTGCAGAGGATTGACTTGAAGAAGCGGCCGCGGCCCAAGACCTCGATGAGGACGAGATTGTAAGAGGAGGGGAGATCGTGGAGGTAGTACTCCGACGCTGAGACTTGGGTCGTTCGAGCTATCTTGTTCCCCATCGATCGATGCTTCGGTCTCCTCCTTAATTTCATAAAAAAAATCTCTCAATTTTCATGGTCAAATTTGAGATTTTGATTCCAAGAGATGATGGCTTTTGCTTCTCGTTTGGAACCTCGGCTTCTCTCGCACTCAGTCACGTTTTGGGGAGGACACCGCACGCGAAAGAAACGCTTCTGATCGCAGGAAGCTGAGATCACATAACATAGGGGCCTAAGGAAAATTATCCAGATATATCTTTTTTTGTTTTAGTTGAAATAGGGGGCCACAAATAATTATTCATGTTAATTGTTAAATAGATCAAAATAATTATCCTTTTGACGGAAGGGTAGGGGCTTAGCTAGGGGTGCCATCGGATCGGATATTATCTCTACTATATTCATATTCGTACCCAACCTTCAGATACGGATACGGATACGGATATTGGCGGATGTGGAAAAATGATATCCGTATCCGCCAAAATCGGATATTAGCGGATCGGATGTGGATACTAATCAGATATGTTAAAAATGAATATGGTTAAAGATAAATTAGACAGAAATATTTATATTACTTTTTATCTCATCTACTACAATATTAAATCTACAATATTAAATGTGATACATACTATGATATTATTGTATACATATCAATACATTCATCGTATTCATTGTCATTTGACTTCTATATCAATAGATTACACATCCTCCGCTGCTAAATGTCGATTCGGATGACATGGTTGATGTCGAAATACTCAAAATATCATGTGGTGCTCTTACAAGAATCGAATAATTTTCACTATTGCTTTTTCACCAACTCAAAATGTCAAATTTAATATCTTATTCCATTGAAGAATAGTCTTCTCCATACTGATATCATTATGAAGCACGCAACATTCGGATATCGGATCGGATACGAATAAGATATTACTTTTACCATACCCGTACCTACCTTTCGGATACGGATACGGATACGAATATTGACGAATGTGAAAAAATGATATCCGTATCCAGATTGGAGGCAGATTCGGATGTGGATATCCGCGGATAATCCGTATCCGGTGATACCCCTAAGCTTAGCCCGTAAAGTTTTATTAAAACGAAAAATAATAAATACAACAACACTTTTTTTTATTATTATTAAAATCAATTTGCTCATCGTCACTGAGCTCAAAACCAGCCAGTATGTCACCTACCACTGAAAAGAATGTTTTTCAAAATTTTGTATAAGTCTCACTGCATCAACCGAGCAAAAAATGTTGAAGCATAAACACAACCCTTTCATCTAACCAGTTTGGAACAAAGAACTGGTTTTTGTCACTTAAAAATTCCCACCCAAGTATTTGTTTTGGACACGGAAACGCTAAAAATCCCTAACTCACCTCTTTTTTACCTTTAATCCAAAGTGTCTTCTCCACGAGTATTTGGTTCTTAAAACTTTGAAAAGTACATACTGAATAAGAAAAAATGATTTATTTTTGACGAAAGAAAAATGATTTTTTTTTTGGAAATGAAAGATATAATAAATAAAAAGTAAGTTTGAATCGGTATTGAAATCTATCTAAACCAATTATATTAATATATTATACAAAGTCTAATAAGATTATTCAACGTATCTAATTATCATCTGGTTCTAGATACTCAATTATCTAATTTTTTTTATTTTTAAAAAATCACATATATGTTAAAATTTATATTTTATTTGAACAATTAAAATTATAATTAGAAAATGCTATTTCGAAACTACAGTTGAAAAAAACCCTCAAGTAAATAAAATAAATAAATAATATAGAAAAAGCGAACCAAGGATTTAAAAGTGTCGTGATTCCACAGCGGGCTTGACTTGATATCACATGGATGCATTGGTTGCGTACTGTGCTTGCAGTGATTTTATATTGCGATGAGTTGACAGTAGAAACATATGTTGCATTGAAGTTTGTGTAACTGTGTTGGAAAGTGAGAAGTATTGTCGAGGAAGTCGACAAGGATCGTCGAGGAAGTCGGCGACAAAAGACGGAGGAAGTAGCAGCAGCAAACTAGGCTTACAGCAGCAGAAGCAGGATATCGGTCGACAGCCCGGTCGACCGCCCGCAGTAGCAGGTGCTCGGTCGACCGGGCCGGTCGACCGACGTCCACAACGTGCACAAGGATGGAGCTCGATCGACCGCCCGGTCGACCGACTGAAAGTACCCAACTCTCTGTTGGGCGCCCGGTCGACCCGACCGGTCGACCGACAAGCGGGTGCGGGCTGTGATTGCTGATTTAGAAACCTGTTTGTATAAATACGGGAATTCTAGGGTTTTGTTGTATGTTGGAAAAACTGGAGCTCTCTTGAGATCAGAGGTGCTGCTAGTATTGTAATCGATCTTCCAAAGTAATATAATCTCTCTTTGATTGCCCCGGGGACGTAGGCATTGAGGCCGAACCTCGTTAGATCGTTGTTTGCGTGTGTTCTTTCTCTGGTATTTGACTTTGTGCTGTTTTGGAATTGTTCTTCGTGCTTAAGAGATTCAGGGATTCCTCTTCTGGTTGTTGTCGTTGGCACAACAAACTGTACAAGTGTCATTGTAGCACAGCGGTGAAAACTTCTTACAATGGATAAGAGGTCTGGAGTTTAAATCCCCATTGCATCAGGCTACGACGTATATTTAAAAAAGAAAAAAAAAAAATTTTGTGCAATTGTCACACATCCACTTCCCCTGTGGAGAGTTCCTCGTATGAGTTTTTCCCAGAAGAAAGAGTTCATAAACGCGAGACTAGTAATTGGATGCTTTTAAGCCGCGGCTTGGTGAAGCGGAAAGAATGAAGAGTGCATCTAAGAAACTTATTCCATAACTGAGCATTTGTTTATCCGGATTTTTGGAAGAGACGAGGAGAGAAAGAAACGAAGAGAGAGAAGTAAAGAAACATTAATTTAATTTTTTCCTTCGCGTAATCCATGAGTACCCAGCCTTAACCCATGCAGCCACCAGGTTGGGTGTAAGAAGTTGAGCTCAGCTTCTCTTGGTTTTTGGTTTATTTTGCATTTGTCTGTTTTTTTGTTTTTGTCTTCATATATGTATTACAACCTTTTTTTTTTTTCTTTTTTTTTTTTTTTTGTGCGTGTGTGTGGTGATCGTGGAACATGTAACCTCGGCTATAGCAATCAATTGATCTCCTCCTCCTCTCATTTTCCCTTTCCTTTCTTGGGTAATAAAACTCAAAAAACTAGCATCTATCCATTATAAATATTAACTCTACTAAAAATAAGTTTATTTGTCTAGACTACGCGTGCAGAAAACCAAAGAATCTCTTTATTTGATGCCTGCCGACGCTTTTTACCCATCCAACCTGGATAATTAGAATGAGCTCAATCATCTGTGGAAGCATTCACCACAATCATCATCATCATATATTAGAAGACGTATTAAAACAAAAAATGCACGTCACGAAAGATTTTATTAAACAATTATTTATTATATTATTATTACAAGAATGCTTATTGTCAAGTAATATTTCCAGTATCAACAATCAACAAAATTTCTCCCCTTCTTTTTTTTTTTTTCCTTTCCCTCCTTTTCCCGCAAGAGCTCCATTTACACCTTTCTTGATAATCCCCATCTGTGTTTTCATATACACACACACATCTCATCTCACGATCTCTTTCTTCTGTTACTGACCTCATGGATGATCGCCGATCACCGATCTTTCTTTCCACCAGCCAAGATACGAGATATCTGGAGGCCACGGCTGAAGGCCTGGTTGAACAAGAGTCTGGTCTGGAACTCTGACACGAACGGGAACCACGCCAAGACTGCAACCGGTGTGAAGATGAGAACCCCCATCAGGTACTCATATCCCCTCCCTAAAGCTTTGACGGAACCCCATAGCCCCATTGCCTTCACAAACGGTCTGCATGCCTGTGATATCTGCTCCATCAAGGACACCCATTTAAACTTCTCATTTCAGGTTCTGTCGTATCGTTTTGATTCTTCTGTTTCTAGATCAAGTAATAGTGGTGATGTCTACACGATAATAATCAATGCAAAAGAATACCTGCAGAAGAGCCCATCCTGTTGGCATGAAGGCGAGAAGACTAGCAAAGATGTCACCTACTGTCAGATGGAGGAGGAGGAAGAGGGTGGCCAAAGCTCCAATGGTCCCCATGAAGAGGAACAACTTCAGCAACCGAAACATGAGCTGGAAGTCAGCGCTAAACTTCTTCCTGCCCATGGAGACCACCTGCAACAAAGAAGTTTCAGAACCTTCAGCAAGAAAGCAGATCACATGATCTCATGCCATAGAGACTCTTAAAAGGCAGCAGCAACTCTTTAATAATAAAAAAAAATGTCTGACCTTCAATATTAGCATCACTGCAACAATGACAAGCCAAGAAAGACCATACACCTGAGCATAAGAGCAAAACTTATACAGTCAAGTTTATTGTGAAGTCAAAACTATCAAATTAATATTAGTCCTTTGTTTGCTCTAAACATAGAGCTGCTTCGTGAGCACATCACTTTGCGTAGAGGCCCGTATTAGAGTAGAATGAATATCTGTGTGTGCGCGCGCGCGCGCGTGTTGATTAGAGTACAGTAAATTACTAGAGTAGAAAAACATATTTAAAACATATTTATTCTACTCTAATAGCCCCATTAACCATTACCGAAAGATCAGTTGTTCCTGCTCCTTGTCTGCTATCTGCATCTTAGGAGAGACCTCAAATATTATATCATTGTCCTTGTTTGCCTCAGTTGATTTTATACATGCAGACAATATCTAAATAATGCCATGATTTGAGAGCTCGCTTCAGTTACTAATGACCTTATGGGGTCTACTTTTGGGTGGGGGCAAGTGTTCTCTTTAATTATTACGCAATCTATGGGCAGGCAGGCAATACCTTACCCTCAGAGGTTCCAAGTGTTGTTTATTTTACTGGCATAAGATCCTCTGGACCTCCAGTCCCCCTCCAGGAATAGACTCACATGAATTTAAAAAAAAAAGGAGAAAAAAGAAAATACACGGTGAGTCGAAGGAGACATACCATGATGGTCTTGCTTCCATTGGAAATATGTAGGTGATAAACAATGGCATACTGAAAGATGAAGAAGCGTAATGAGAGAAAGACCTCCCAGAAGCGACCCAAAAACCCAGTAGACGCCAGGTGCTCTTGTTCCTCATCCCACCAGGACTCCCAGCTCTTGGTTGAAGGGACACCTATTCCTCCACGACTGCTGATCCACTTGGTCCAATCATCCCAATCCTCTACAATTTTCTGCCATTCAAAGCCTGATGGATTGAACAAGAATGGTGCAAACAACCAAGTGACAACCAAAAACCACATTGACGCCGTGATAAGCACATAGGCAACTGAGTTGATTGCCACAGCATCATAGAGCTGGTAAACTATAAGCAGCACCATCAACTCCAAAGCTTTAGTAAAATGGCTTCTTGAGTACATCCTGTAGTTTTCAGCAAACCTAACGTGCCGGACCACAAAGCCTCGTCCTGTGGCCCTGTACTTTGCCCACCATGCAATACTGTACGCCAAAATAATGGGCCTTTGTCCCAAGTGAAAAAGTGAAGAAAACTGAACAGAGCTGGAGCTGCATGATGATGAAATCACCTAAGGCGGTTCTAAACCCTCTTTCAAGTCCAATCTCCATCACCATGGGTAAGGCCATCAACAAACCTAACTGGACTATAGACTGAGATGCCATGGCGGCCTCAAGAGCATTGTTTCCTCTCATCTTTGCCTGCTTCATAATTGCTGCCTCCAATCCGCTCGATGCTAGGTATAGTCTCCCGTATAAGAATGCATATACTACAAGAACTATCATCTGCATGTTTCCAATAAAAGAAAAATTAGAAAAAGAGATCAGAAAACAAACTTGAGAACACTACAGTTGAGGAAAGGATTCAAGGTAAGAACTAGTTAACAAGCATTAAAATTTGGCAAGATAACATATACGTCTTGAGTTACCGAGTTATTTTGTCATAACTTACTACAAAATTCCAGTCATTGTGTTTTTTTTAAGTTTTAACATTTTAAAATTTTCCTTTTCTTTTCTCTTCACTAAAGTCAACTAAATTAGCAACAGAATACAATCTTTTCAGACTCATAATCAGATAGGCTTTAGCAGTATTTTCCTTCTGGTTAACTGGATATAAAGGAGATGGGGGTTACCATGGAGCTGATGTAAAATCCAACCGTCGTATAGTAACATGACATCATGCGGAAGAAGTCAAACCGATGGCCCAAACGATACAGATCTCTGCTAAGAATCTGCTCCCCATTACCACATGCAACTTTCGCCTCAAAGAGTGAGATTTGGTTTAGCCCAACATCACGGCCTTTCCCAACCTGAATGTATTCATGATGGGTGATATTTCCTTGCCTTAATGTTGAGTTGAAACCTGAAAGTGAAAAGATACATATAAAATGCAAAATGAACTAGTCACTGGAATCAAGAAACATGCATGAAAAGGAAAGTGCATCACCAGCAAAAATGTCCTCGCTTAGATTGATTCTGCTGAGGCCTTGCTAATACCACCTCTGGTGATGTGGAAAATTCTATCAAAGACATCTGGATGACCATAATGGAAACGGACCCTGACCACATTAAAAATAAAATTATACTATCTGATGATCCCAGGTTCTGGGTAGCAATAGCAAGTCAGTAGTTTGAAGAATTTATACAACCTAAAATGTTCGATGATAGATGAACAATTTTTCATAAGATCTTGAAGCTATATGATATATGATGTTGTATTTAAAATTCCAACTGTTCCACTCATTGTTGATCTAAGAAAATACCGTAATTAAAGTTCACTCTTTATTTTTGGCGGTACTCTTGGCCATTATTGCTTTTGTTAGCCTTGTATTACAACCCTTCTTGCACAGCCAAATTTTGTCCTTGTATGGAACTAACAATAGATAAATTTGAACTATTGTTCAAGAGTATTAAATATTGAAATCTCCCATTATAGTCTTATTGTGAAAACTTGTATTTCAAATCCTGTCATATTACTTATGTATTAAAAGAATAGTTTAGTGGAACCATCATTGAAAATTCATCAAAAACCTTAGAATTATTTGTTTGACTAAGCCACATGATTTAAAACTGACCTAAAATAATATCTTACCAAAAATAAATGACTTAATTTCCTCTAAAAAAAGCCTAATTTTGTGAAACTGTATATTTAATAGGAAACAATTTAGACCATTAAGAATAAGTTATTTACTGTTGAAAGATAGATTGATGTGTCAAGATTAAAACTACTAACATTAAATTATTAAGAAATAAGTAAACCAATCTCCTGAGGATCTGGTACATGACATGAGGAAGAGCACATTAAGCTCCTACTCCAAAGAATATTAGCAAATAAGTAAGTGAAGAATAGAGGAGTACAGAATAAAACATTAAATATTATATGCTCCGTTGATACATCTAAGCAACATGCTACTTTGAGCCGTCTATTTGTGCCTAGTTGATGCATGACAAAGAAAACTCCAAAACACTTCATTTTTGTATTTTAGTCATTTTAAATGGTATAGATTAACTTCAAAGGAATGGATCTTCAATCTGTTTAAATGGGAAGGACCCGGCTCCAAACCCTTCTGGAAGTAGCCATCATCCCCCCCCCCCCCCCCCCCCCCCCCCCCCCCCCCCCCCCCAAAAACAAAAAAACAGACAAACACACACGCACAAGATTTTTTTTAGGCGCATGCAAATGTACGCGCTAATACCCTTATTTATGATAAAAAAAATTCTATTAGTTTGACATTAAATTAGTTTCAACTATCTAACCATAAGAATTGAGAATCAGCTTCTTAAAAAAAGACTCTCTTGCTATAAGATTAGAGGAAGAGGTTAAAATTTACAGTACTCATGTTTAAATATGTACTAATTTCCTATATATCTTAAATATCTTATTTTATTATAAATTAATTACAAACGGAGCTGCTGAACTAAGTAAGGAAGAAGTGTTGCTAGATATTTGAGGTGGACCTAGGGGTGTAAACATGTCAAGTTCACTTCAGAACCATGTCATCCGAACCCAAACCCGGTAAGGAATTCGGAGTCGGAGTCGGGTTCGAGTCGGAATCTCTTCTTTCTAATTTGATTCGGATCGGATTCAAATTTTAAATAGATGTATTTAAGTTCCAATTAAAGTTATTTTTTAAGGTGCATTTCAATGTTAATAGATGTAAAATTGAAAATTTACATATTCTATTTTTATATAATATCATCAAGTTCCCACTTTTATAGTTTTATCAATTTAAATATAGTGAAATGTATGATGGTGAGTTTTATTTTATATCATTTCTTTGCTTTTCGGGTTTGTTATCAAGTATCCGGTTTGAAAGGATCATACCTGAACCCGACCCGATAAGAATTCAGGTCTAATTTTTTAGATCTGCTGTAAATATGTAAACGGTCAATGTTATCGAGTTTTCGGCTACCATTTAGTTACAGCCCCCTAGATGGACTGTCGAGAGCGCTGTGCTTGGATTTTGAAATTTAACAGCAAGTGAGAGTATGCACAACATAGTTGTTTAGAAAGAAAGGGTAGTAATTAAGTTTCTAGAATTTCGAAGGCAAACTTTGGACACCACCCATCCTGCAGTTTGTATATGTAACTTTCTTACAGATTGTAAAACAATATCTCATGTACCCTCTACTTCCTTTTATTGGGCTAATGCTCCTTTTGGCATAAGCCATCAATAATAACTCCCAAAAAAAAGAAAAAAAAAACTCCAGAATAAACTTCTCCAGACTTCTCTTTTTTTTTCTTTTTTAATTTTCAAAAGTAGCAGATTTACATCAGCCGGCCACAACCTCCTTAGGTTCTGGCATATTATAGTGGAGCGCCAAATCTCTCTCTCTCTCTCTCTCTCTCTCTCTCTCTCTCTCTCTCTCTCTCTCTCTCTCTCTCTCTCTCTGTGTGTGTGTGTGTGTGTGTGTGTGTGTGTGTGTGTCTCACATTATGTGATCTCAGAACATTTCTCGTAGCAAACATACAGTCAACAAAGACAAACTTCTGTTCCCATAAGATCTCAACTAACAATGTTAAGTCTAAATATGTTTATTAGAATTGCAGAAGACATAGGAAACCAGTGTTAGCAGCAAATGAAACATTTCAAATGGATAAACCTGCAGTTACCTTACCAGGCCTGCGGATATATAAGTCAATAGATCAGAAGGAAAAAGAAATTAAGAAACTCACTTCAAGGCTCTTGCTAAAACTCTTTGGCCAATCGTTACGAAACTTGTTTCTTGGTTAGACATGAACCATGCCAAAGATGATACACTACAACATAAAATTATCAAAAGTTAAACATATGTATCAATCTTAGTGGTTCTAGCGAAATAAAGTGTGCAGCTAATAAAACTATCATACCCTCCAGTAAAGATATGCTCACGAACACCAAGAATTGTAGGTTGACGAACTCCATGATTCTCATTGAATTCTTCCAAAAGATTCCGCATTTTAAAGGCCTCTTCCAGATAGTTATCCTGTAGGATCCATAATAACATCATGCTATCAATTAAGGTTATCTAAAGGTGGATTTGCAATGATATCAAAGGATCATCCAAGATACCTGGTTCATATCAATGGTTTGAAGTGCCTCGCCACGGGTGAATATTATTGCATGGTTCTGATTTTCAGGCTTCCCTTCACCAATCTTTGCTGGTCCTGGCAATTTAATGCGGTAGATTTCCTTCACAGAGAAATATAATCTGCATTAGTACTGCTGCTCTTAGTTCTTGTCAAATGATTTCCAAATAAATATTACCTGGTCAAGATTATCAACTGCTTTAACTAGTACAGAGTAGTAGACCTTCTGCACCTTGTCCCCATCTCTTTCTTCAACTTCATCAATATATGCCACACGTAAACCAGGATAACTGTTTTTGTGGAATACACACTAGTTACTGACAGAACATAATATCGATTAAATTAAAGCACATACTTTAAAGTGCTAGAAAATTTTACAAGTCACAATCGCAATGAAGATGAAGTTCTAGAACCAGTCTTATCCGTTTAAAATCCACCTTAATTTTGGTAATTATGCCAAATCTAATTTTGTTATGGTTTTAAATAGCTATTCAAAAAACTAATTAACTGGCTATATATCATTGCATTATGTAAAAAGTTAGAAGAAGCTAATATATTACCATTTTTACTTTGACATGAAATCTGCTGGAAAGTAGAATAAGTTTTACAGGGCCAAACCTTTTTATCAAGAAAAATATTCGCAAGGCAGTGCCGATACGAAGAAGTACATACAATAAGATACTTTTATTTTTTAATATATTTACATGGATAAAGTTGGAAAATGATGCAAAGGCAGCTAGTTATTTTGAAAAATTAACTCAGCTGTATCACATGTGTCATGTCCATTCAATCATTCACAACAGAATCAACATAATCTTAATGAAAGAGGTACCTCAGCATCATTTTTAAGGATGAACCAATAACCATTAAGGAGAAGTACATAGTCATAGTCTGAATGAAATCTATAGAAAAAGTAGACCCAAATGTGGGATCATACAACACAGTTAATGTGGCATTATCCTTTACATCCTCGTACTGATGTAAAAGGTAGTGCCACATCATCTGTCATGATTAGATCCGATATTTTAGTCTAATACAGCATTGCTCTTATAGAAAATTATACATACTTGACCATCAGATTTAAAATGTCTGTTGCTCGGCGATCTCCTGATCGTTTTTGATTGCCATAAATTTGGCAAGTGGCGACATATGTGAATTTCATGTCTGCTACTGCCTCAAGCTGAGAAGATAGAGATCTCTGGCTCTTCTTTTCCTCCTCTTCTGGGCCAATGACTGCTTTATACCCTTCCAATATTTCTGCAAGTAAAAAAAAAAAAAAAAAAAGAAGTTAATTACAAAAAGGATTAATGACCACTTACATGAAAAGCAAACAAATACATACCGCTTTCAGTAGCCATGTCAAGAAAAGCTTGAAGCTTCAGAGCTCTTCTATAGTACATCATACCCCTAACTGAACCAGCAGAATTATTACGATAAGCACCGCCAGACTCTATCAAGTAAATAATAAAGATATAATCAAACAGCTACCTGTTCTACTGAGTGTCTGCCCCCTCAGAGAGGCCCAATGACGTAGTTGTAGGACATTTTCCTCGTTTCCCCAGACTTCACTCTCTCTTTTACAATTGATTCGCTCCATAAAATTTTGCCATTCATCTATTATAAGTGATGGCATGACAAAAAAGAGAAGAAAAGAAATTATTATGATGAGAGTTGAACGAGGAGAGGGTAATAAATTAAGTGTTTAATATATCAAAAACCTGGGTAAATTTTTTGGAGATAGAATATAATTGATATGCCATCTTCATTCTCCAGCTCAAGGTCGCTCTTAGAATAAACAGTCTCTTCAGAATAATAAGGGGTCATAACACTGCCAATGTTACATCCCGTCAGTGAGTAACCATACAAGAAATCAGAAAAATAATCTGAAATTACAGTTAACTGTGGCAAATTTCTGAGTTATACTTGACATTTGCAGCTATTAACATTAGTCTCTGATGTTCCAGGCTTATTCTTCTGAAACCATTAACCAGATCCTGAACGGTTGACAACCCAAATATTTGCCTTAATAGAAACAACAATGCACCATTTCTATTGAAAACAATACATTTTCGCATAGACTGCAGGCATACCACTAAGTATATATAGGGTTCATGTTATCATCCAGTATTTATCACAACTTATAAAACCTTAGGATACAAAGTAGACAAAGGCTGAAAATTTATGACGATGTATATCAGAATACATCATGGAATAATGAACAAATACAAAGTGATGGTTTTATCAAAGTGAACTTATTATTTTAGTACTACAAGATTGCAGTTCAAAAAATAGTATAAGAATGTGCTTTGAGCATAATCTCTTACATGTTCTGATTAACATAAATCATGCTAGTTTCCCCAAAAAGAAAAAAAAAAAAAAAGAGAAAAAAGGAAAGAAAGAAAAGAAAAATTAAAAGAAAGGAGAAACATAAATAACACTAGTTAATAGGCAGACGTCAGTTGCTTCTGCTCAAGCATGGAATACTTGCTAAAAGACTTTTAGAAGAAGTTTGTTTCATTTCTTCATTTTAAGATTCAGGTCCACAATCTATAAAAGATAATGCATTGATTTTTCGACAAATTTACTTATAAAAGAATACCTCAATGCTAGAACCTATGCCTACTAATATTGTGCATGCATACATACACCAGATAGGTATTTACCTACCGACTCATGCAAGTGCGTTAGCCAATTGCCTCTTTAATACAGGTCTCCAGTGTCCATTTAAGATTCCTTGGTCAAGGGACTATATATTTCTTGCAGAAACATTACTTTTGGTTCACAATTAACTGTTAGGATAATATGTTGGGCCTACGACTTATTTCAAGTAAACATTTCATCTCTATGACTTTTGGCCGAAGCCAGATATTTTACTAGTGGATCAGGTTAAACTATTAGATCTGAAAAAAGCATGTTAGGCTATTACTTATACAAAGTATGCAATCCATATATAACAAATCTATGAATACCCACCTTGTTAGTTAACCCAATCACTTCAGAAGTAACAAATGCTTCACAGGAGAAAAGCTCAAACAACCACCACTTCATATAGAAATGCTAATAACTATAACCAAACCCGTTTTGTTTTTTACGTTCAACAAAGGGTTATGCCTATGTACAAATTCTAAACCACAGAAATGCCCGCTTCTATTCTTTGTTTTGTTTTACTTTTAGAAATCTATCAAAAGAATTAAATAAGAAAAATAAAATCTCATGATTATACCTTAAATACCAAAGATTTATAATCACTATGATTAGTGTTAACTATTTCATCTTTACAATAATATCTTTGAGAAAGAGAGTGAAAACCTGAATGACAGCATTTTGCGGACTCGAGGTGCACGTGGCATGTCCATGAACAAGGAGTTTGTGAAGAATGCTATCCTTCTCCGAGCCTCAAGATTATTAGGCACATCGATAGCAGATTCTTTTACTGTCAGTAGGAGGTACAGGCGTTTAATCTGCAATAAAAATTTCAATATCATAAGGTTATTTGGTCTATCACGAAGAGCACTATGAGTTAGAAAGTTCATTAGATTCATCGGTAGGAACCTGTTCTTCCCATTGTGCAGTCATTACTGGTGGGAAAAGTATGGCAGGTTTTGAGCCGGTGCCCGCAAAGAGTTGCCTCCGTGGAACAGAATCCTTATTCCCATGACCCAGCTCAACCAACTCACTGGTTATGACATATGTAAAATACCAATAAACCAGTCAAACATCAGACCGCCTTCTCAATTGAATTTGGGGTTTGATCATTCAAGAATTTAGTTAAAGAGTTTACTGACCTAATCTCATGAAGCATCATATCACGGGTAACGACTTCTAGCATGTCTTGTAGAAGCAAAACTACAGTATCACGCTTAGAGTTATCTCCATTTTTCTATAACATTGAAACAGGAAAAAAGAAAAAAGATAAGAAAGTAGTTGACAGTCCATGCTAATTTCATAATGGAAATAATCGCTACACAGCTATATTATTATAACCATCAATCCTACTTACTAATCAGTTCGACAGCATAAAACCTGCGATTCAAATAGTATACAAAGTATAAACACACACATATACACACAATCTTCGATTCAAATACTATATAAACACACGCGCGTGTGTTTAAATATTTATTTCACACACACACACACACACACACACACACACACACACACACACACACACACACACACACGTACATGCATGTGTGGATGCACACACACACATACATGCACGCGCGTATGCAGGCATGCACGCATGGGCATTCTCTTGTTTGGGTATGTCAAACTATCATTTCAGTGTCCGTCACTCTTGATTTCTGAAATCACCCACCCCCCCCCCCCCCCCCCCCCCCCTCCTTATATACAACAAAACGGTCAGAAATTTAGACATTTGGACGTGCAGTCCAGCTAGTTTTAGGCTAAGAAATATATAAGACTAAAAAGTATTGGAGATGTGGAGGTTGAATTTTGGCTCCAATGTTATTTTTTGTTTCTAATTGCTCATCCATTTTGCACAAAAATCACCCTATACTTATATATATATATATATATATATATATATATATATATATATATATATATATATATATATATATATATATATATATATATATTATATATATATATATATATATATATATATATATGCTTAACTAGTTTGAGAAATATACATAACTAAACTATGATTTAATGTTTTTTATAATATCCCTCTAAACTACAACTCATAAGATACCATAAACTTATTATATTATATAACACTACCATGAACCCTTCAAAAAAGAAATAAAAATTTTGTATATATTTTCCATTTCACAAACTCTGTTATATACTTTTTTTATTGATGAAATCTATATATTTATCTTATACTTTAGTAGTAAGATCCTCTAAACAACCAACCACATATATATTCTCTTTTATAAATTATCCTATATAATTAAATGTTTTTAAATATATTTCTGTGTGAGCGAACTTTTCACATTACCCTTGTATTCCCACTTCTTTTTATAATTACTTACTAATTATTCTATATTTTGAAGTATTTGTCTTAGCATAAAATGCCAAAATATATATCCAATTTTGACTGAACTAATATGCGTAGCCGCGTAGGTGATTGGAATCCTGATCAGAACATATTTCTCAGTTAGAATATTTTACTTTATTCTTTTGCATATGAATATATACATAAAACAATCGCAGATACATTCGACTAGAATACTTTGAATGTGCATTACATGTGTCCAAATTTCTAGTGTGTTTGTGTGCGTCTGCAAGCCTGCACGCGCATGTGTCAACGAATAGAAAATTGAACTCACCAGGAACTCCACCAGCTCCACAAATTTTTTACAGAGGACTGGTAGCGCTTTCAATTTGAAATTGGCCAGAAATGTGTTCTTTGAGATACTTGTTTCAATCTCTTTAATGATGATGCCAATTATCCTGTTGCCAAGTCCAGAAAGTAATTCAACATGATACAGTAAGCAACAAAAGATAAAATAGGGATTTCTCTTAACATGTGGTACTAGAACATATCCAAACAAAACGATAATCAGTTTCACAGGACAAGAAATTGAGCAGAACTTTTTCTATTACGTGCAATGGTCGAGATGTGAAAAACATTTCATGGGTTGGTCAGAGGGAACATTGGACTAAATTTATGGCAAGTGTTCATTGAAGAACTTGCAATTAAAAGTAAACTTAATAAGAAACCTAAAATAATCAAAAGAAAAAAGTTTCTTGAAACTGAAATCTCTAGATAAATAACCAAAATGAAGATTAAATTAGGATCCAGTAGTACAACAGATTTGCTTGCCCTAAACTTAGAAGACACTTGGCAGATAGGAAGCCCTTACTATTTGTCACAGAATTTAAGTTTATGCAGCCAATGAAAAATCCAATGCAAATTCACCTAGATCAAGAAAGATTCTACATGAAGAGGAAAACAAAGATTTGCCTGGAAGTTCATTTGATTTTGATTTTTTGTTGCATCATATAAGCTGAAGAGGCCCATCAACCAAAATTCGTAAGGGCTAATAATTTCTCAAAATAACATAGAGGCCAAAAGTTTGTACAAACCTTTTTTCATTATCTCCAACTACCAGAAGGTTAAGCACAAGTTTAAAAGACTCATAAACTTCAAGCACTGCAGATTTCATATATTCATCAGCACAGATGCGTTTCCATAAATCTGAGTCTTTCGATCGGAATTGGGCCGCCATATCCAATGCAATCGGTATCTGCAGTATTTTAAAAAAAAAAATATTAACATCTTGTAGACAGCAGAATGTGCTGGGAGCAACCAGGTAGTATTGACAGATACCTTGCTTGCAAGCAAGAATGGTGGCCATTGGATCAGCTTTAGACTTGGATCTGACGAATAGGGAACAAGCAACAGATCCATTTCCCTGAAAAGCGGAAAGACGCTAGTTCAATCTTAAAGGATAACACCCAAAATAATATAGAGAGAATAAAATGACCACATTAGAAAAGGAGCTAAAGCCTTTCCTGTCACTTATAAGGTCTTCTTCTCGAAAACTGCTGATCACTTCATTCCATATCTGGGCAAACTTTGCAGCCTCAGTTCTCTTACTTGGTGAAGCCTGAAATGTGTTGAAGATTAAGCACTGTATGTTTGAATAAACTGACGCAAGTTGGAATAGTCAGAGAGAATATAATTTATTTTAATCACAGAGAAACCTCATCAAAACGCTTTGAGAAAGAAAATCCTTGTTTCTTTTTCTTCTCCGAGGGTACTAAGTAAGAGTTGCAGGCTCCAGGTATAGAATGGAATCGTGATCTCAGCATTCCCAGTGTCCGTATCTATAAAATAATTGTATATATAAGGTTAAGTTCTCATCAGACTGAATGATATCAGGAGTACATAAACTTGGTCTAGATAAATATACAAATAACTATATGATAATAACTATATGATAGAGTTACAGAATAAAAAAAAAAGAAAATGATGTCATCACATGATAAATTATGTCAGTTTGGCACTATGTAGTGTGATCATGACCTTGAGAATGACAAAACGTATCAAAACCATGCAATTTTGAGAATGGCGGAACATATCAAAATAAAACCTAAAGAAATAAATTGCTCCTCTACACAGCAGTAATTATAACAGCAGGTTACATGAACAGAGCATGTATAAAGACATAATGAATATCACAAAATTTAGCATTTTCCAAACAAACTAGAACTTATACAAAATATAAAAAAATAGCACATCTTGTTTACAGAAACCAGTTAGTACCATTATATTCTTTTGATATTACTGTAAAAAAAAACCATGGTTCACTAGTGAGAGTCCAACCTAATAATGGATCAAATAAGAAACTTTGAGCCCCATAAACTCCACATGATCTGATGAACCACAGGGTCGAAGCCTAACTGGCACACTTAAAATTGGATCAGAGACATAAAACCAATAGTTTCCACTTTTGATCATTTACAATGAGCCAGAACAACCTAAATGAAATGTCTTTGCTTGTATCTCCACAGACAAGCAGTCCACGTGTAAACTGTTGCATTCTCCACCTCAGCTCCAAAATCCAGGAGTAGCCTCCAGAGACAACCTTTCCAATCTCCCCCACTCCACAGGCCCAAATTTTAAATGAAACATTGAGTAAGCCCATAGTAAAGATATACTCCAAATACTTGTACGGAAACTGTACTTGAGCACCATGGAGCTGCTAGAGCTACCAAAATACCACACTAGTTCACACCTGCTCCGCCTGCAGAGAGCCCCTTACCATCCAAAGTCTTTAACTCACTTGGCCATAGTCAACTCACCTGAAAATAGTCTTCAAATGCAATTTGAGGAAGAAACTTGCCTTTGAAAATACTATGCAGCTTGAGCACATTTCAACTCAATCCAGACTCCAACTCCAGTTGGGTATAACTAGATCAATTCCTTGTGCTGACATTTCCTAAACAGAGTCAACACGCTAACTAACCTTCCTCAGTTAAAAGCTCGACTAGATCATGTCTTTCTTCATGTTAAAAGGCCACGCTCATGAGCTTCTCTTGAAAATACTATACAGTTTGAGCACATTTCACCACAACCCAGACTCCAGCTCCAATTAAGTATAATTTGATCAATTCCTCATGCTGACATTCCTAGACATACTCAACCTGCTAACTAGCCTCTCTCACTTAAAAGCTTGACTAGACCATGTTTTTCTTCATGTTAAAAGGCCGATCGATCTCATGAGCTTCTCTTTGAAAAGTTATCAATGTGCTTCCTTTAAACCGCTCTAGCAAGTCTCCAAACCAGCCAAAAACTGTAGCCCAAATTATAGACTATCAAAAACCATTCACCACCTTAAATTTTCCTTAAACAAAGCCCTAACACAAGCACTCATTATGGTCAGTGTTAAGAAGTAATTGAGTTTGTACTCTAGTCTATTTTTCCAATTTTATCCTCCACCCTGAGCGACAGAGTTTGCATTCAGAAAGCAATTTTATGCTTATGTTCTGAAATGAAAGCCTCAGCCTTTATGAACAAACAACTAGCCCAAAAGACATGTGAACATTAATATCCTTACCAAGTTCCCATTAAACTCTGAGTGAAATAAACTCTACATACCAAAGATTTGGTGGTGGAAAGTCTAAACTTATGCAATAGATGTTCCAGAAAAATAATTTTATTTAAGTAGATTCCCTTTGGTTATGTTGAGAAATGCTACTACTGCCAAACCTCAATGATAAAGACTTCAACCAAAGGTTATGACCATGGTTCTAAAAATCAGCCCATATGGCCGATATATTGGTTTTGGACCCATACCGATATGATTTGATGAAAAAAATGGGCCATATAGGTTTGAGCTGATAGCGGTCGATATATCAGCCAATATGCATCAACCCGATATCAACCATTATCACACATTTTTTTTTTGGGTTTTCTTTCTTAACAAATCGAGTTTGGGGCCAAGTTTTGAGCTATGTTATGCTATTATTAGGAACTTGAGACTTGAGAAC
Source organism: Agave tequilana (assembly GCA_038442645.1). Taxonomy (NCBI): domain Eukaryota; kingdom Viridiplantae; phylum Streptophyta; class Magnoliopsida; order Asparagales; family Asparagaceae; genus Agave; species Agave tequilana. The sequence goes on along the minus strand of JAVJIF010012178.1, from coordinate 63,260 downwards.
TTTTATTAAATATTTATAGTTTATGATTTTGTTTAATTTTATTGTTTATACATATTTTTTATCACTTCATCTATATTGTTAAAGGCAGGCTGAGGAATGAAATAGGTAATGTTTTTTATATTTGATTTTGTTTATATATCAAGTTATATGTGCTTTTTGTTATTCTTATGCATATCTTTTGTTTTTAGAAGAAAGTCACGTACTCAAAGAATAGAGAGGGATTTTATTTTTTATTCTACATTCATCCAGCTCTAGGTAAGTAAGCTTTTCCTGATTCATGCTATATAAATTATAAATTATGAGTTGGTTGAAATAATACTTAGAATTGGTTGTGTAAATTTGTGATTTTATTTTATTGCATTATGCGTATACCGCTTATACTTGAATGCTTTTCATGCATGATGTCACATATTTATTCAATAGATGACATATAGAACTTTATAATGACATTTAAGTTATTAATATTTATGTATACAGAATGTCCAATATAGACATCACATGTGATCCCATATGCCAGATATACCGCCCGATATCTGCTACCTCGCATGAAAAAGCCATAGAACCTTGGTTATGACTGGACACAGATATTAAATGTTTTTCTACAGTATTTTAGCTTCATCAATTCATCTTTGTCATGAAATTGCTTGAATAAATTTTCTAGGTGCTTATTTTAATTGACAGTCAAACCTCGTAAATGTCTCCAGTATTTTAGCTTGAATAAATTTTCTAGGTGCTTCTTTTAATTGACAGTCTAACCTCATAAATGTCTCCGGTATTTTAGCTTCATTAACTCATCTTTAAACTGAACGGCCTTGCTTGCAACATGTCAGAGTAAGGCCTTTCACAAAATTATTAGTTTTTTTTTTTTTTTTGGGTATTGACACCACTAGAGTGTGCAACAACATATGATAAAGCTTCTGAATGTTTTTGACATCCTTGGAATACAGTTTGTATAACATCTGGCAATAAACATGGAGAAGAATACTGCATATATTAGATCTCATAATGAAACTGATATGTAAAAATCTTGACAGACCCTGTAAATTATGCAAATGCAAGACCAGACTTTGTAAGAATCTTGCCTAAGAATTTGTAACGGTACAACACACCCTCTGTTCTTTAGCAATCATTCCATGGAAAGAGCAACGGATTAAGGAATAACATAGGTATCACTAGTATGCCATTAACTTAGCACTGTAGGGAAATTATATTAACCTTTACTTGTGGAAATCAAATTTACTTAAACTTTTCTGACCTGCTGGTGATTTCCATTCATCAAAAGAAGAAGAAGAAAAGTTCAATATAACTAACTTGTCAACTTTTCTTACCTCTCCAAGTCGACCAAATGCACCAGAAATACCACCATATATGGTAGAGAATATTGCGTACCAGATCTGAGTATCCATAAAATAAACCTGCAAAAGACATAGAACTTTGGTCTGACTTTTCATGATGAACTATCAACCAAAAGAATGAAATCATCATCCTGTAACTGAAAAACATACCAAAACTACTGGGGCCCAGAGGGAAATAAGAGCCGGAATGTTTCTTTTACCTGCAAAGACGAGAAATTTAAGCAGCATGAATAATGAAGAATGGAGGATTCCATTGGAAACATGGAAAGGAAGAAGTTAAATACCATGAGGAAAGAATTCATGCCATTCATAATGAATATTGCGAATTTTCATTATATCTTTTGTTGGTTTTATCAGAGGTTTTATCTGCAAGTGCACAAGAAATATAAGGAAAAGAAGATGCATTAGTTCCAATGATTCTCAATGCTATGTAATGTTATGTTCTGTCAAGGTTGGTCAGTATTCATATAATGTTCAGCTGGTATACTGAGAAGAAAAGCAATACTTGAATAAAGAAGCTGAATGCTAGCTTGGAAGCCATAAGCAAAATCCAGAACAAGGTGTACCTGAAAATCACAAGATAGTAAGTGATTTTGCAAGATAAGATCCCATAGATGATATAATTATTCATATGATTTTTTTTTTCTTCATAGACCTACTTGAAAAGTGCAAGCTGACTTTCATGCATACCCCTTCCAACATAAACTCTTGGCTGCAAACAGTTAACGAAATAATGTCATTAGTAGCAGCGAATATAGGCATATTTCAACTGAACAGAAGTTATAGAGGGTGTGACAAAATGTAATAGCATCATGAGTTAAAGAAAACCTAATAAAAAAGGTTAAGCATAGTTCTTTAAATCATTATGTCCATAGCCTCTCCATCATGTAATTTATGAGAAGTATCATGGCATTCTAAGAATACCAAATAAATAATTATAAAACACTAGATGTATGGGAACGTGCAAATGAATGTGAAATTAAAATGAAAAACACTTCTGCAAGGGCGAAGTTTGATGCAACCGCTCCCATTAAGTAGTATAGATGAGTTACTTAAAATGAATGGAAATAATTCTGAGAGAATAATTTGATTAAGGATGTGTAAAATAAAAAAATATTAATCACTTATTGCGTTTAAAGAATCAGTAAAAGGTTGCAACAATGTTATGAATATGGATATTACATGTTCTCTTTTACGAAAAGATCAGTGGTACATCTTTAAGCCTTGTTGAGATATGCAGAGTAAGTTAATCGCTACAGCATATAGATATTTGAAGTTCAGCTTAATATCAGACAACCTTAGTTCATGAACTTAGTTGCACTTTTGGAACTATTACGGCTTTCTGCAAAAACATCTTATCATATATAAACTTCTGATCGTATACTGAGAAGAAATTGTTGCATCACAGGAGGAAAAAAATGGAGAAGGAACAAAAATTAAGAAATCCAGTTTTCCTTTTAAAAAAAAAAGAAACTCAGAAGTCCAGAACCTGTTGCATGACTGGCTTCAAAGTTTAATTTTATTTGACTTAAGATCTACATAATTAATTTTAAAGAACTGAGATTAAAGTTCAAAACCAGCAAAAATAAATAACTGGATGGAAAGTTATAGTAAGATAGAGTACATGATACCTGTGACCACCATAATAATAACCTGATGATATGCCAATCTGAGTTTTCAATCCATCGTCGAAGCATTGGGAATATGAACAATACTACAGTTAGCAAATTAGGGAGCAAATACACAATGACGGCCAAGACATACAAAGGTGATCCTCCGTTTACTTGATTAAGCCACTGTGTTAAACCTTTAATCGGCAAATCAACCTTCTTATTGGAGGAATGCTGGTAGAGAGCTATAAGAATAATAACCCATGCGGTACTAACTAGTATCTTGAGAATGTTTCTCATCACAGCAGTAAATTTCCACCTATGATAGCCAGGGAAGTTCAAAATAAAGTCCAAAACACCTGTCACCAGTGGGCTATGATCAATACATCACGGAGTAATGAATTGCAGAGAAGTATAAGAACAATCTGAAGAAACTAAATCAAAAAAGAGATACATATTGTCAAATAAGTTATAAGTACCACCTAATAAACTGCAATCAATGTAACATCAACATTCACAGACTCACCGCTGCCGCAACCATGTCAAAATCTAATGTATAATAACTTGCAGCTTGTTCACACGGTCTACTTCTTGAAACATGGATACTGGTATGAAAGAAGTATAAGAATATATATATATATATATATATATATATATATATATATATATATATATATATATATAGAGAGAGAGAGAGAGAGAGAGAGAGAGAGTTGTGTCATTCCGGAAGGATTCGAGACATAATCTTTTTCACTAAAATACAATCCTATGACATCTGAATGCAAGATCCACTCCGTTGAAATTGATCTACATTATTTTAAGTGACTAAAAATCAAAAATCATGTATTTTGAATACCTTTTGCCCATCCATCAAGTAGCGCAAAATGGACGGCCGAAATAGTGAGTTGGTTAGTTTAACGGTGTAGAATATTTGAAATCTAACAAAAATTGGTGTGTGCGGATTTTTAAGTGTTTAGATCATGATGAAATGTTCGGATCGAGAATTTGTATGTCTAAAGATGTAGACCTAAGCAATATGCTATTTCCGGACATCCATTTTGCGCCTACTTGATGCATGGGCAAAAAGTATTCAAAATACATGATTTTTATTTATAGTTACTTGAAATTGAAATTATGTAGATCAACTTCAACGGAATGGATCTTGCATTCGGATGTCGTAGGGTTATATTTGAGTGGGAAGGATTCGGCCTCGAATCCTTCCAGAAAGACACGTGCGTGTGTAGCTAGAAGGAATTAAAAAAATGAAGTTTGCAGCTATTGGCATACTGGAGTCTAAATTCCAGTTAATTTGATGGTGTTCAAGACCTTTTAAATTTCAAAGATCCTGTATGCAGCAATGAGGTCTGGGGCACAGTCATAAAGTAGGGGGGTAGGTCTGGGTGATCGGAGGTCCTAAATTCAATACCAGGCTACGACCTTTGTTCAAAAAATAATAAAATAAATAAATAAATAAATATAAAGAAGATATCATGTAGATAGCCAAAATAATGACGAGAACTTCCAGTAATATAAACTGCATAAAATTTCAGAAAAGAACAGTAATCATTTGTTAATTTAAAAAAATTAATTGAGCATTCAATATCATGGATTCTATTTAAATTAATATTTCAGGCCTTGGTCATGCAAAGCTTTCTCCCACGGGAAAAGATTTCCCACTGGATCAGAATATTCATGACTATCAACTTAGACATGATGATGGCCTCCACAGATGTTTAAAGCATTGAAAAGCACTGAACGAGAAGATAAAATGACATATTTTTAGCGGGCCTTACCAGCACCTTGAAATATCTCAAAGAAAGTTAAAAAGTGGACAAGTATTTAATATATCAATTATTTAGCACATCAATTAGTCCTCAAATTCTTGCATGGTTTTATCTTTGAAATATCCACCAATTGTCCTTTTCCTTTCTTGAAAAATTATAGGATTCACTGCCAGAAACAGCGGAATGGAGAACAAAACAAAGTTCTTATGCAGCTATTTCACACTGACTATTAATATAAATAAAAAGAAACCTTTATGCTGTAAACTTGAACCAGTCATCTACCAATTTTTTTATCTATATTTTCTATGCTATGATGTTTTATTCTCTTGCCAAGGTTTCAAGGACCAGAAAAGTGATGAGTGTGACATTAGGTAGTTGACACCTATAGCGTTTTATCACAAATTAATGGAATCATTGTGTGTCACAGGGTGGGGGCAATCCTCAGTATTAATATAGGTGGTCCATAGTGAAGCTGAATGGATATAACAGAAAGATGTAGCCAACCCAAATATTTTAGTATAAAAGCTGTGTCGTCAACATATCGGTAGCAGGTGATATTTTAAACCATGGGTTCAACAAACAATCCTACAAGGTTACTCTGGCGCTTTTTTCCAAAGTCCATGGGGATATCCTGCTCCAATCCCAATGCTCTACCAACCAAAACCTTAAAATAGTAATATAAAATAAAAATAAAAAACACATACCACCAATTTTTTGATGCCATTGAAGCGTAGAATCATAGAAGCACAAGAGGCAAGATTTCAACTTGGGCAATACTGCACTAGCCCCTTACCTGGGCATGTAAATAGTTTCGCATACGGATTGGATATGGATTTTACCACATCCATATCCAGTTTCATTTTTTAGATACGAATTCGGATAATCTTCGGAAAGAAAATCCACTATCTGTGTCCATATGAAAATCTGATGTACAAACAAATATTGAGAAATACCCAATTATGAGCATTTCTCTCCCCTATTCTATCTAGGTGCCTTTTAAGAAAATGAAAAGGTAGAGTTTTTTTGCATACATTAAACAGACAAAGCCGCTAAAATTATCATATACTCCAATTTACTACTGAGCTTGAGTTGATTAATCTGCATGCTTATATAGATACAGAATTATGAGTGAGTAAATAAACATAATTGGGTCACATTAAAGTGGATATCCACATCTATATCCGGAGAAAATCCAATATCGTATCCGTATCTAAGAAGATAGGATATTTTGATATCCATATCCGCATTATACAGGATACGAATACAGATTCGACTCGGATAATCCGAATATGTTTACATCACACACACACACACACACACACACACACACACACACACACACACACATATATATGATCATTTTTTTAGATAAAGGAATTACATTGTGTAACATCGTATTAAGATTAAGTGTACTCAAATATGAGTTCGGACTTTTTGGATGGTTGACCATTGCCATAATCATAATTATGTCTTAAAGTGATGGATATCAGATATTCAAATTTGTTACAAAACGAATACAAAATTAGATGGACCGAACTATTCATAATTCTTGCACCCACTATAAGGAAGAGTTGACAATTAAATACTAGGGAGCATTTTTTGTTGTGAACTTTTCAAGGTACTATCATATTAGACATTTTGTTTTTTCGTGTCATGGTCTAGGAAGGTCTCACCCTCCATCATATATCCTTTATCCTATTCTTTGGCTACAGATTTTACACTACTTTGGGTACTTTGAAACCTTGTTCTAAACAACCAATTTTGCTCCTGTCTCTTCTCCATCAACAGGCGTTTAGGTTATTGGTGTTAACAGATAGATTTATGGTAAAGCACTGTTCACACATCTCAGTAGTGTAGCCATTATGAGGGCACCCTCATCCTTTCAAAAGAACCAAGCTTTTGCATTCTTCATATCTGCATCTGTTTTGTTGATGGAGGAAATTATGGCTTAATATTAATCTCATGTTGCTCATTTCAAAGTAGAAAGGGAATACTATCTCAAATTCTCAAATCCAATTTGGAGGGTGATGTGGGACGAAGGGGAATTTAGAGTTTGTGGTGGGAATTTGATGGAATTGAAGAAGAACAATGAAAATAGGGATTAGGTATGATCACAGATAGCAACCCGGATCTCGGCTTCACCATCAGGTTCGATTAATCCATGAGATTAAATCAAACAACACAAAATTTTCATAAAAAAATATTTTTTAAGCAAATAATCATTAATTCTCAAAGTCCACTACATGGCTATATATAGCCTACAAAACATGCACCACACGTGTAATTATTGATAGTATCAAATCTACTCAAATTTAATCTAAATTTACTCCTAAATCTTAACAAATTTTATCCAAATCTAAATTAAATAAAAATTTAAATCATGCCAAATCAAATCAAATCTTCTTCAAATCCAAATTCAAATCTAAATTCTAAATCTAAATAAATACTAGTAAATCTGAGCCATCTGATTCCCATCATTCTCCTCGATTTGAAAAATATTCATCTCTGATGAATACAATGATAAGTAATAAGATAAGATGGAAATTGCAAAAAATTTCTTTGAGGACATGAAGATGAAGAGAAGGGCGGAGAAGATCAAAGGAGTGAGGACGAGGCAGTCTTCATCAGCATGACAACATGGAGATCTCAGCGACGACGACAAGGACTTGGTGGAAACTGGATGGCATGGGATGAAGGCAGCAACAGTGATGCGATGACAAATATGAGGTGGAGACAATGGAGGCGTTGTGGCGGTGTCAGCGGCATGGATCTAGAGTTTGCATATGGAAGTCTGGAGAGAGATGAAAAGTTTTTTCCAGAAATTTCGGTTCTGATACCAAAATTGATATGCAATCAAATACAAAATTAAAAAATTTAGGGTTTTGGATATGAACACAGGTCATAACCTAGATCTAAGTTTCACCACCAATTGAATCAATCAAAAATAAACCGAATCAAAAGCCTTAAGCAAAACTTATATCTAAAACATTCAATATCTTTATTCATCAAACTGGGTCTCTTTAATAGACCCTTACAAAGAAGAGTTTCACCACATAACTGATGTGGTACTAAACATATTGGATTCAATAAAGCAATACGAAATAAAAGAAGACTCGATCAACTAGACCTAATCAAGACTCCTCAAACTGACTCAAACGAAGTCCGATTGGACTCAAACAAAAAACAACGAACAGTATAAAATATGGAGCACATGATCCTCTAATAATATCAACTGACTCATAAACAATTATGGCTCAAAACTAGAGCCAAAGTGGTGCTGATGTGATACGACTGCGCGGATATATACATAGAGGAATCAGTGTGATGCCCCCATCAAAGGGGCTCATAAGTATTTATTCTTGCTCAAACTAGTCGGCAAATGTAAGAGATCCATGGACTTCTAATTTGTTGTTCATATAAAATTTAGATGATAAAGCATCCTTAACCTATATAGATCAAGTTAATTATCAATAGGATGTGTTAGCATCTAACTCTTCTAGCATCCATTAACAGGTACATCTTAACCCTCTTCGCCTTGACTTTTCCATTGCAGAATTAATGACTGAAGGAGACATGTCCCTACACAATCATCCCGTACACATTCCTGTCTCAAGCTTGGGGACTATTGCACCTTTCAGTTCTCAGGCTCAATCATTCTGGCTCCTAAAGGTTCACTGACTGTAGAAGGCAATGTTAAGAAAGCATTGTAGAAGTGTGTTATTAGGGGTTATTATGTAATTTGAAGTCATATGCTATTAGAAGTCATATTGTTATTAGGAGTTGGAATTGTATTTGCCAATAAATAATAGAATAGCGAGGGCTTATTGAGTCTCTAATATTCATAATATAAATTTTATCATGGTATGGGAGCCTTCAAGCTTTCAATCTTTGCCATCGTCATCGTCTTCATCTCTACCTTGTATCACCAACATCGTCATCTACATCTTCTTCTTATTTTTATTCTTTTCCTTCTTTTTCTGAAATTCAAATATGTCATCACATGATATTCAAACCCAATATTAGACCATAATACTACACTTTGTTTTTTACTCCTCCAAGACACAAGATTCCCCCCAACAAATTCATGGTAGCCTATAGTTGATCGCCTCTGAATAGGTGAGGCCCAATTTGCATCTGAAAAACCTGACACTCGTGTATACTCAAATTGTTTTAGAGATCATCTCGGCCAAGATCACCGATCGAAAACTCGATAGTGATGACTACTTTGGTAGAAAAGGATTATCAAGGTATATCTCATGGGCATAGAGAAAGATGATCATCCTATCAAAGGTCCTCCCTAGCTCATGACAGATGATTGGAAGCGAGAAGATGCCATGTTGATCGCGTAGATCTTGAATACTATGGATCCACGTGTCTAAGACTTGGTGATTTACTCCTCTACTGTGAAGGAGTTGTGGGTTTATTTTCAATAACTGTACTGGGTAAGAGTAATCTAAATCATGCTTATGATGTGATCCATGAGTTATTCGGATGCAAGAAAGGGACAAAGACGTTGGCCCAACATTATGAAGATTTCTACAAGTCTGCCGAAAAGTTGAAGACTTTGTTTCTTATCACGCTTGATGTGTACGCTTGCAGCTTGAGGGGGAGTTTATTATAAGTCATATTGCTATTAAGAGTTAAAAGTTAGAATTGTATTTGCATATAAATAAGAATATAAAGAGAGGACTGACTAACTCTCTAATTTTCAAAATTTAAATCTTCTCAAGCTGATTGAAGAAGAAAGAATACTCAGTGGCCTGGAATTGTAGCAGCATCCTGTGTGGTTGTTCCTCTCAGGTTTAGTGTAGCACCTAATGTGCTTACAGCCACCAATTAGCTTGGCAGATGCACATGTAAATGAAATTTCCGACGTGTTACTAGCAACAGAAATGTGCACGCTGTTGCCTAGAAGGTGGATCCATATTAGACTCTAGGGCCTTACACAAGGCGTCCCATGCCTCCACCTTCACTGTTCATAGCTATACCTGCAAGCCACCTCCCAAGTCCATGTGGGTGTCCTTTGGCCACCTCATGATGTTTACATCACTCAATCTGGCCTTTGATCAATAGATTGATTGTATGATGCTCAGCTTATTTGCTGACTTTTGCTTGCAACGTTGTACTCCTCCCTTCTGCATTTGGACCACTTGTGAAGTTGCAGGATATCAACTGGATCGCAGTTGAAAAAGAAGATGGCACTCAAGTCCATAGTTCTATGTTTTACATGTTTACTTTGTTCTCATCCGATTCTTGGAACTGCAGTTCGTCATACTCCCCAAAACCTGCCTTTGTGACTGGTGTATACTCAGTTATAGTTCACTTCTCTCACAGCCTTTGTTTGGAGAAATCTGTCAATGAATGAATCACCCAAGCGCATGGATTATTACCTAGTATGCATTTTAGTGTTCACCCAGAAATCTCCACATATATTCTCCATTGTGAGGCCTTGTATGGTCATGGAAATGATGCTAAATATTTATTTGCTCATAGCTAACAAAATGGTTGTTACCCATGGCTGTTCATACCTTCATGATTGTGTTATTTATTGTATAAATAGGAATTTATTGTATAAATAGGAACAGTTGATATTGAAGAACCATATAGTATATCCTTTCAAGCGAAGGGGGGAATTACCAAGCATAGCAAGTGCATTATCCCATGATTTCTTGATAAAGAACTGTTCTAATATCCCAACTAAAGATACGGTATGTGCAAGTGTGCAAGTGACATCACAGATGCAGCATTAAAAATGAGCCAGACCAGATAAAATAATATACAATGCGCTAAGAAAACTAGTTGCCTAATGTTGTTAATATTAGAATACATGTTTAAATTTTTGATACAAAAAGTAGTTTGTTTCATTAAACAAGCAACAGGAAAGAGTTCATACTTTGGAGGAGACGAAGGACTGCTGCTGTGAGAAAAATGCTAGACATAACATACAAGCCATCTCTTTGAAAAATTTCAACCGGCTGATATCCCTTCCAGGCGATAAGAACCATTGCCTGAAACAATCGCAACATTCAAATTATTTGCCTTAGCCAAAAGTTCAGTATATGTGAATACTTGACACTAATACCTGCAATGCCAGCGCGTAGAAGGTCCACACACGATCAAAACTTCGAAATATGTGCCAAAATGTCCTGGTTTCCACGAAATTGGATTTCCCCAGGCTTTTACTGGAAACTTTTTGAGATCGTTTTCCTCCCTGAAGATTGATTATAGCAAAAATGTCATTCCACTTGAGAGATTGAAAATGAAGGAGAAGTCTTTCAAATATGATACATCTTACCAGAACGATAGATTGTGATTCACGTGCTGACTTGAAGAACTCTCCATCATCACGCATAGGCCATCCCAAAGAAAAACAATCCGATGACCTGAATAATCAATTAAAATATATACTCAAAGAAAATCAAAATAAATTTGGTAGTATACATTTGTGAAGGTATTTTCACAGACCAGAAATATTCATTTAGGTCATCATAATTACACCAATCTGAATGAGGGGCTTTTCCATGTCTGCCTTTCTTGGCTTCCTGTCAAATTAGCATTATGACTTTATATTCTGACAGGTGAAATATTTTCAGGTGATACCAAATTATTTCAATGGAAAAATACCTTGTCTATCACACGATATATAGGAGTAACAACTTTTTTCAAGAAAGCCTCGTCATCGCCACCATACGAAGGTCTGATGTTTTCTCCAGTCACGATGCTAACATTCCCAGCAAGTAAACCATGTAGCTCATATGCCATCTGGGAAAGAGTGGGGCTTAAGATGTCAATAAAGGACAGTGTGAGGTGCTTAATCTGTAAAAGCAGCACATGCAATGAATCCTTACATTGTGGAAAATGTATGAGAGGCATTCTGGCATAAACCGAATGTTTGCAGCTTCACCCCAAATCAGAAGATATAAACCCATATAGAGGATCTTCCTCTGCTGCACTTCTGGTTGAGTTTGAGGGAGCCTTATAACAATGCAATTACAGCGTCAAACGATGTAATAAAGGAAAAAGAATAATTAAATAAATGATCCACGAGAACATCTGAGTGATAACCTACCGTAAACTGTGTTTGCGGCCTAAAAATTTGCACCATGTTTTGTAGTTCTTAAATGTTTTATTCATGACAGCATCAACAGCTCGTTCATCCAGCTGGGTCAAACAAACATAGGTTTAGCTAAGGCATGCAAAATACAGTAGATATTTTAAACTTCACAATACAAGGATGAAGCAAACCGAATGAGAAAAAAATAATATGTAACGAAATATGCTAATTGGTGCTACTGCTTCCTTCAAGTATAAATAAAGACAACATTAGTATTAAAATTTTTAAAGAGAACACCAGAAAGAGTAAATTCCCATATCACACCTAATTCATTTAACAATGAATGGGAGACAAAAACTTGTCACTATCTATCAGCTTGGCACAAATGAAACTCTAGCAACACCAAGCAAAACCAACAAACATCCAAATTACAAAGAATCTATGACGGCCCACCTGTCTAATGCAACTTTATCGTTCAATAAAGTATCAACCAAAAGTTTTTTAATAAAGTAATATTTATGTACAAACACAACTTGGTTACACAAAATACAACCACACGTAATACAAATAAGAAAAATGCCTGGTCATCTGTTATACACAATGTAGAGGTGCATATAAGTTAATGTTCTATTAGATTTTAAACATAAAAGGCCTCTTTTGGTCACTTTCAACTGCTATATAGGTCTTGTGAAACATTATTTTTTTTCTTTTTTGCAAGATTGCATGGGTAGATTGATCAGACACTAGTCTGGATTAGGATATCGTAGCATATCATGAGTATCCTGGTCAGGCCCTTTTTCAGTTCAAGCAAGCCAAGAGCATCCACAGACTGATTAATCTTTTTTAAAGAAGTCTAATGATAGTTAGATTTGTCGCTCTTCATCAGTTTCTTACTAAAATAAGGGGGTTTTAGATATGTACCCCACCCCCCCCCCAAAAAAAAAAATTCTTCTATATTTAGAAATTAACCCCCCAAATCATGTGAATTGTTGGTATAACCTCTAAATCATCTAAAACCTAGTTTAAGTTATCCTCCTCTGTTAGTTTAAAATATTCAAAAAGGAATATTCTGATTTTTGTTAAGTGCTAAAAAAAATTTTTACGTCTAACATTACCCTTCTCTCATATCTCTCTCCCCTCTTCCCCATTATGAACTAATCTTTGAACCTTCTTCAAGCCCCAAAAACACTCATTTTGTCTCCCCATCTCTATCAAAGAACCCCATTTCCATTTTGAGCACCTTTTATCTTATCATCAAAAACCCCTAAAACTAATCGAAAAAGTTCCTTGAGCTCAAACAAACCCAAATCCCAAAAGTGGTTAAGAAGGAGAGTGGAGTAATGGAGTCGTGATCAAATCAAAGGTAGAGAGGAGCAGTGGTGGAGGTGTTGGTGGTAAAATAGGTGAGAGGAGGCGAGAGAAGGTGGTGTGGGAGAGAGGAGGTATTGAAGGTGTGGTTGTCACCAACGACAAGATCAAGAAGCAAGGAGATGGTGGGGTGTGATTGTCATTAGCAACAAGATCAAGGAGAGAGGAGCGTGGAGGTGGTGGTGTGGTGGGAGAGAGGAGGTAGTAGGGGTGTCGTTGTCGTCAGTGACTAGATCAAGGAGAGAGGAGATGGGAAGTGCTTGTAATCGGCGATGAGATGAAGAGAGAGCAGTGGTGAGGTGGTGTTGGCATGGACATGGTGGAGGTGTTGGAGGAGAGAGAAACTTGGAGCTAGAGGATGATAAAGCTTTCTTTTTCTCTCTTTTTTCTTTTTTCTCTCTCTTTTTTGTGTGTGATCAACCAGGGGTATAAATGATTTTTTGGTCATAAGATTCATAACCTGTACAAAATCTAACAGATGTTAACATGGAGGGTAATTATTTTTTATTTAAATGATTTGGAGGGTATACCACCAATACACATGATTTTGAGGGTAAATTTCTAACTATAAAAGATTTGAGGCGTACATATTTAAAAAGCCTTATATGGGGTTAAAATAAGACAACAACTCAAATAGGACCACTTTTTAATGCCGGGTCACCAAATAAACCCCAATCACTAGAACTTTTTATTTTTAATCAAAAACTGCTGCAGTCTAATAACAGCAAGAAAAATCAACAAAGACAATTCAATAAACAGTATATGTCCTAAAAGAGATGTCCATCCATACTTTCCCAAATCAAACACGATAAATTGTCCTTTGTATCTTTAACTAACTACTACCTTCAACTAACTTCTAAAATTTCACTATTAGCATGACTTACTGAATTAATTTCTTTTGCATAATGGAATTGAGTTATTTAGGTGGCTCCTAGAACAATCATCTCCACTATGTCTATAAAGTATAAAGCATGATCTTTCATAAAACATACCAATATCATATCCTAACTTTCATGCATCTACTACCATCCTGAATATTTAAATTCCACCTATAGCGCCTTTTGCCTTGCAAATTTTTACCCTCTTTAAAATATTATATATTCATCTCGTCCTCTATGACTAACCATTTCCAAATCAAATAACCATTGCGACCTTAAAGGTGTAAAAGACTAATCTTTTCTATAATATTCAATGAAACGGCTGTATTCTCGATGCAGAAAGAAACCCTTTTATTATTGATGTTAAGATAGATCGCAATCTTATGGGTGCAAATCAATTCTACGGCAAGAGTTTGATGATACCAAATAACATTGCAAAAGAAGAAAATTTCGGAACTTTTGTCTTTGAATTTTATGCAATAATTTAAATTTCCATTGAATCTAAAGTGGAATTCCACACAAAAGCACAAGCATACATCTCTAGTTCGATGACAACTATGAGATTACTTCTCTTAAGAGTTTCAGAGTGATTGGAAATGACAGGTGGAGATTAAAGGGAAAAGGAGAGTGCACCTTGTTAAGAGGTTCAGGTTTGGGGTTGAGCCTTATATGAACATTCGAAAGCAGTATGATCAAATTTTCGCGTTGGTTACGGACGTTGTCTTTCTGGAAACAAAGCAATGCAGTGAAAATCAAAAAGCACAAAAAGAAAAAGGTTACCAACGAAACAAAAGGCAGTAAACAGAATGCCTCCCATTCTTTAGATAGTAGACCTGAAACCCAAACATAGCCCTCAACCAATCGAGAATATCCAAGTCTCCAGTTTTCTGTCTTTGCTGTTCAAAAGAAGATGGCCAGCTCAACCCTCGGGTATTTCGCAGAGCAGCAACAGCTGCTTTAACCTATTAGAGCAAAATTGTAGTGAATATATAAACACGTGATGGATGGTATACATGAAACTGACTGGTATATAAGGTAAGGATAAACAATACCTCCTCAAGCTGCATGATGGGTTGTGAAGCCCCAGCAGCATCCAAGGGAAGAATGTTGTATGGAACATAAATTTCATTCTTCTCTTGGACATCTCTAGCAGCTGCAATGATCTGATACAGGATTGCATAAAAATATCAATACAACACCTAACAAAAACCAGATATGACCTAGACATGGTTAACTAACATGAAAAATGTTCAAGCTTCAACACACACGGCTAAAAGTAGAATACAGACCTCGGGAGCAACTTCTTCGACTTTCTCAGTCTTATTAACCGCGCACAGAACTTCAAAGAGAACACCAGCAGTCTGATAAGCTTTTCCAAGCTGAGCTCTGTTGAAAATGTTAATACAAATATGTATTCAGCTTCAAAATAAACAGACTGTATTACCTAAAACTGATGTAGGAAATAAGATTTACCTGTCCGCTTGCTCGCCCTTATCCAAAGCCCTAACGTAGTTCTCATAGTATTGCTGATAGAAGCTTTCGATTTCGCGGGCATCACTCTTCTTCAATCGTTTAGCAAGACTTGGTGTGTTATCCTGCAATATGATTCAAATCATGGCATTGGAATATCATTTAGTTATCACTTAATTATAGTTATTAAAATAGTCAGGCATGAGCTTCTGGGTCTCTCAGGCTCATTAGCAAACATCTACTATGCACGTTATTCTAGGTAGATATAAAACTCTGCTCTTCTTCTTATTTAAACCCCCCACCCCACCCCACCCCACCCCACCCCAAAAAAAAAAAAAAAACTCTGCACATTTCTCGGGTTTCAAAACAATTTCTAATAACCTGATCAAAATAGAGAAAGTACAAGCATTTGAAAGGAGCTATCAAAAGATATAACTTGCACTCTGAAGATAAGGAATTTTATGATCAATAATGAATCTGGCAGACTCTCTAAAAATCAGAGAGCTCATGGAGTTTGGGTTTTGAAATTATTATCCATAAAAGTATAATTATCACCGAATCATAAAGACAGGGAATTATATCAAAATAAAATAAAGGAATTTTACACAACCAAAAACCAAGATATCGCTTACCCACCAGCGCAAAGATTTACAGCGCCTAGGGCTAAAGAAGATAAAGCTTGTGGTCTCATGGTATTTATATGAAAAGGAAATCAAATCAAGTTATGGTGGGGACACCGCTTTTCTAATAAACAAGTGACATGAATTGAAAAAATTCAATCCCTAATTTTTTCCATTTATAGCAAATCCTCGTTTTATTTATTTTTCCACCAAAAGGGAATTTGATATATGCACGCCTAATTTTTCGTTTATCTTAAAATTTCTATGAAAAAACAGGAACAAGAGAGTAGACTCGTCCAAAAAAGGGGAGTGTTTTTAAAACAATTATAGTATGGCGAACACATGACGATAACGTAAGCCGAGTCTGCATCCGGGATATTCTCAGGTGCCGGATTTCAAGAAACCAATAAGCTTCCCATAATTAGAATCAAAAAATCCGGAATATTTTTAAGACAAAAATCCAAAGAATTTCTCGATAAAATTCTACAGTTTCTTCAGCCATAAACTCTACCTAAACTAAAAGGAATGTGATCACAAAATTTAACAGCAATTTAAGCGATTTATTGAACATTTCAAAACTTCCGCTCGCCTTAACCAGAACAGCGATCCGGTCACCCCCAGTGAACTTAATCCTAAGTACAGAGAGAGAAGGGGAGAGAGAGAGGGAGAGGAGAGGGAGAGAGCGGTAATCTCACCCGCTCCAATCGCTGGAGAAGCCCCGTCTTGAACTGACGCACTCCACGCCCACTGGAGCTCGGGTCCAGGCGATGTGCCTTCTCAAACGCATAAAATCGACCTACATTTCCAGAAAAAACAAGAAAACAAAAGAAACCAAAAGGCATCAGATCACCGCGTTTCCAAAAATAGTAAAAACAATCAAGAACTCAAGAAACGCTAAAAGATTTGAGAGGATCACTGACAAAGGTAAGAGACCCGTGGCCTCTCGGCCTCGATCTCGGCGGCGACCCTCAGAATGGGTGCGACCGGCGCGAGAGTGGACGGGACCACCTCGTTGTCGAACACCTCCATCGACATCGTCATCAGGGCGGCGCTCCTCGACGGCCGCCTCGTCAGCCCCTGCGGCCCCGATATCGGCCCGCTGGGGGCCGGAGACTCCAGGTCAGCGTCCTTGTTCCCCATCATCGATCCCAAACCCTAGAAGACCGCCGATAACACCCTAGCACGAACTATATCACGACGACGATCCCGAGGACGATCGATCGAGCTTCTACTCTCCGCTGCCGAGTCGAACCCTTACACCTGCGCGTCAATTAGTAGTTACATTCTAGAATGAGAGGGAATTTGAGATAAAAAGGCAACATTTTTGATATCCTTGAACCTTTCGTTGTGACGAGGAACGAGAGGCGAGGGAGCGAACTCAGGAACGGGGGGGCGAGCAGAGGAGCGCGAGAGGGAGAGAGAAAAGGCCAGGGATAAGAGGGGAGGGGAGAGAGAGAGAGGCGCGGAGAATAAGAAGTAGAGGACACGTGGGTGGTGGGCCCGGGCTCTTGGGGGCGAGAAAAGGGGAAGGCCAATTGAATTGTAAGAAGAGGCAGAAAGGGCTCTTTTTTAGTGGGACCCAGGTTGAGCGGACTGGCGGTTGTTGCGGATTCTGTACGGTCTTGTAATAGTCGAAGGTGGGGTCCAGCTGTCAGTTCTCTTTTCCCCTGGGGATTTAGCAGTTAGATCCTTGCCAATGTTTAATATGCGGAAAAGGGATGAGGGTTGGCACACAAGAAGGGATTATATATCAAGTTGTTTTCTAGTTATCACAATCGTGCACGGTAACAAAGTTAATGCAGAAAATAAAAGATAGGGCAATTTTTCTAAAAATACTTTTTTTGAAATTTAATTCAAGAAAAAATCTCTTCATATTTTAATTCTCAAAATTGACCTCTAATTGGCGCCGTCAACACCATGCAAGTGCTAAGTGGTGTCGCTTTGCCTGTGTGGCGCTAGCGGACGTGAACTGGTCATTTTTTTAGGTCCAGATCTGGACGTAAGAATCTTACAATTTTATATCCGGGTTCGCCAAAATCGGACCTGAAAATTCTCTCTATTTTAGGTCCGGGTTTGCAGAACCCGGACCAGAGAGCAAAAACTGATATGTTACAATTGTAACAATTTAGGTCTGGATTTAGCAAACCCTAACCTAAGATTTATTGAAATGGGTCCGGGTTTGAGAAGGGCCTTTTATAAGTTCCCAACTTTTTTTTACTATCTTTTTTTACTCTCTCCCCTGACCCCGATCTCAATCATCTTCACTGACAACTCACTTCATACCCAATCCCGACTAAACTCTCTATCGTGGCCCTAACCAAATCCCTAACCAAATCCCACTCCCGCTCCTGACCCCGACCCCAATCATCTTCCCTGACAGCTCACCTTGTACTCGATCCTGGCCAGTCTCTTTCTCGTGGCCCTAACCAGATCCCGCTCCCGCTCCTGACCCTAACCCCAATCATCTTTCCCAATAGCTCATCCTGCACCTGATCTCGACCAACCTCATCTTCCCTCCCGTCGTCGTCTATCTTTCTCGCTCGTGGCATTCGTCTCTGCTCCTTGTCGCTGTCTAAGTCTCCCCGCCTGTCGTCGTTTTAGCTCATCCCGCTCTGATCCCGACACTTCTTCGCAGCTGAGTCTGCACCAAAATCTGACCCTATCAGCTGCAAGGTATCTCAAAACTCATTACTTATTTTTCATTTTTCTCATCTCTTTGGCACTAGTTATGTCAATTCTAGTGAGTATTGTTTGTATGCAACTATGTTTTTAACAGATTTTGATAATTTGAATGCTTATTTAGTTACCACTTGAGCTCAATTTGAACTCTATTTTGAGTCTGTTTCATGAGAAATTTAAGTTCTAATCCACTGCGAGAGAGCTGGAGAAAAAGAAATCAGTTTTCTTTTAATACTAGCATGTATAATTGTTTACTGCAATTGGTACAAGATTGAGTTAATTGCAATAAACTAATAAGTAATAGTTTTTGTGATTCCAAATTAGGTACAAAGTATAATATGGATGTCCCTTTTTCTTTGTTGGTTTAATGGTAAATGATTGGTCACCAATAATGCATATTTTTAGTCACATTTTCATACTTATTTTTTATAAAATATTACTATTTAATTTATTTATTGTTTAATACAATACAAGCCTCCATAATCTAAGAGAAAGCTTAAAAGAAGCCAAAATCTCATAATTATTCTGAAAATAAAGACTAATTGGGAAGATAAAGGAAGCTTTTAGTCTATCCCATTTAAATTTAGGTTTTAAATTAATTTAATTTAAAATCTAGATGAGAAAAAGGATAGAACAAGATAAATCTCATCCCAAATGAAGATAAAGGTGGACTTCTATTCAAATTCTGGTTACTTGCGCCACAAGTTAAAGATAAATAGGAGAAAATTGAATTTAACCCATATTTAAAGATAACTAGATCTCCAAAATTGAAATATTTCAAAATTCGGGGATCAAATAAAAATTCTGAGGATAGATCTCCACATGAACAGACAAGATGAAATCACGCATCAAAGCGCGTGACCAACACAAAAAAGCCGTGGAAAGCCCCTTTTTACCGCGTAAATGCGGCCTTCTAGAGGGCGCGTGCGTCGAGTTTTGGTGGAGGTGTTCGTGTGGGACTGTACTTCTCAAATCTCCTATAAATACCCATGAAGAGTAATAGAGGAGAGGCATCTCAGAAGCTCAGGCTTAGAGTTTTCTTTACATCTATTTTCTTTTTGAATTTTCATTGTAATTTTCAAGTTTATTTTACTTTGAAGAATATTTGTAAGAAGGAGAAGTCATTGTAATTCGAGGTTACAGATCAATACAAGGTGCTTTTGTTCTTTTCATATCTCTTTTATTATTTACTTGCTTTTTATTTTTTATTTTGCTTCTTTATTTCATGCAATTTTCTTATTCAAAAATCATGTTTTGTTTCTCTTCCACCATGAATAACTAAATTCACTTTTCATGACTTGCTAATATCACCACCATGGACCTATAATATTTAATAGAGAACTGAATTAAATTCCATGCATGCTTAAATCCTAATTTTATCTTGAAGACACATGATGATGATAATTAGGCTAACTACTTGCTAGAACTTTTTATTATTTTTCTTAATCTATACTTGACCATTGTCTTGATATTTTAATGTTAAATTTTAACTAGTGATATTTCAATTAGAACCTTATTATTTGTCTTAAGCGTTTTACTTAAATCTTAGGATAATTTATCATGTTCAGGGTTTAGCATGAAAGTAATCTCTAATTGGTATTATTTATTTATGGTGGTAGATTATTAATAGGTTGTGATATTTCTCTACATTAATATTAAAATCAAACTTCTTTCAACCAATCTCTATCTTTAAATTCTCCAAACAAAGAAGGTGTAAGAAAATAATACAATTCCATCACATCTCTCCCTGAGGTTCGACCCATATAGCCCTCGCTATACGGTTAAATTGTGAAGATTCATAGTCAAAACCAATAACATACACTTTTTATATTCTCTGCATTCTTTTTGGCAATCAAATTTTGGTGTCGTTGCCAGGGAGGGAACGGTATACATTATTTTCTAAATTTTCTTCTCTCTTTTCGTGTACAAGTGCAAATCACAGAAAATTGAATATTGTAGAACATTAACAGAGGCTTGCTGACTCTGCCAGTAGAAGGAAGAACACTTAACTCCTCCACAAAGTCGCGTTTTCACGGCAAAGTAGAGGAGTTGGTCATCCTTCTTCTTTGTAGGGTGACTGAATTGCAATTCTATAGTTTTGTAGTTATTTTTTCCTCTACTAGCCTGTTGTACATACTAAGGGCGTGTTTGGTAACTTGCAAAATGTTTGCAAAATGCAAATTTTTTTACAACTTTACATTTTACACTTGTTTGGTTTCGTTTGCAAAATGCAAAATGTAAAAACTCTTGCAACTCTTCGTTTCCCACTTGCAGTTGCTACAGTTAAATTTGTGATCATGTAAATCTCACTTTTACACTCATATTTTCCCACTTACAGTTGCTACAGTTAATTTTGTGGTCATGTAACTCTCACTTGTAGTACACTTACAGTTCAAAACAGTTACTTGATAATCAATATATAATTAAATATTATTAAATATTTAATATTTTAATAAATTTCAATTTCTTATTTAATTATTTAATTATTTTATATTTTTAATCGTTAACTTTTTTATTGTTTTAATATTTAATATTTTACTATTTTAATTTATTATTTTATTATTTTATTAATACTTATTCCATTTTTTATTATTTTATTTAGAGTTAATATTTTATTAATATAACAATATTATACTTTAATATAAAATTACTATATATTTAATTATTTATTTTTTAATATAAAAATTACTTTATTAATATCATAATATATTTTATTATTATATTAATATTTTATTATTATATTAATATTTTATTATGTTAATATTGTAATAATAATTCAGTATAATAATACTATAATGATAATTTATTATTAAATTATAAATATATTTTACTTTATTAATTTTATATTTCTATAATATTAAAATAATATTAAAATAAAATTTATATTATAATAATTTCAAGTATTTTTAATATTATAATATTATAATTATATCTTATTATTGTTGTAACATTTTTTAATATTTATATCTTATTAGTATTCTTAAAATTTTATTAATGTTCTTTAGATTTTCTTAAAATTTATATTATTTATTTAGTTAATATTTTAGTAATATTTTACTATTTATACTAATATTTTATTAATATTATTCTTATAAATAAAATATTAAGATTATTAATTTTTATCTCAAATTAATATAATTTAATTTGCAATAGTAGATTTAATTTAATAGTATTTATAATATTTAAATCACTGCTACAGTTAGTTTTGTGATCAACTTTTTCACTTACACTTTTACATTACCAACCAAATACCGTAAAACACAATATACTTTACCATTTACACTTTCACTTTATCAACCAAACACTGTAAAACACAATATACTTTTCCATTTACACTTCACTTTATTAACCAAACACCGTAAAACACAATATATTTTCTCTGCTACAGTTCACTTTTTTCCATTCTCATTTTACGACTTGCAACTTGCGACGTTTTGCAACGAAACAAACATGCCCTAATTCTAATTCAACAGTAATCATGCTTGTAAATTGTAACGCCCCGATCCCGGCGATACGGGGACGTCACTGCAACGTATATACGTAGGTCAGAACTACCCTCCCGTATATACGCTAAGCATCAGTACAAACAAGAATCAGAGTACGGAAGCAAATGGTGCATTATACATTCCAACACATATAGTACAATTACACAGTTATCATCAGAGTGATTACAATATTACATGAATATCATATCACTAATATGCGCAAATGCGAGAGAACAAAGGAATATACATGTATGGACAACATAAATGATACATGTATATGAACAGTACAAAAGAGTGCTCACGAGGTAACTGGAGAGACCACGCTACCGCCGCGCTACTCTGATCAATAACAGGGGGAAATCCTCACGCTCCAAGCTCCATGACCTGGACATGAGAATCCAGGGGAGTCAGTGAAACTCCCCAGGCGAGTATGATACAATGCCAGGTGGCGAGCCGGGATGAACACAAGTGTCAAGTACAGAAGACCGGAGGGTTAGAACACAAATGAAGTATATATAAGAACGGATATAACGTAATAATCGTAAAACAGGAAATCCGAAGTAAAACTGATCACACGCAAAAGTGATTGTATACGCTTAGGTTACGGTCCCATGAGACTAGTACATCGAAGGAATAATCCAAACAAGGAAACCCTCATATATATACCTTTTGTCTCATGCCACCGAATATCCAAGCGTATATAATCAGAGTTGCAATTCGTATGATAGTAACAGGAATACAGAACAATAATGATCAGGGGTCCATAACACGTGTAACGGGAGTCATAACAGTAAAATATAACAGGAATCATCGCAGGTACACATAACAGAAACTATAACAGGAAACATAACTGACATCTATTGTTATTATTACTCGTCTGACTCATATATCTCGGTATGTGTCCAGGTGTGCACCCCAACACACATACATCCATATATAAGCGAGTCGAGGGTTGTTAACGGAAGCAGATGGAGAACTGACAGAGCTTCTTATAGTGGTTCACATACACCGGGGACCAGTTTGTTGGTCCAACGGTTCCCACCACCTGGGACCGGTTTGGAGGCCCAAAGTCCCCCTATATGTACTCATGTGGGCCCTAAGTCCCACTATAGTCGTCCGCCAAATATATATATCATATCCATCACTATAAGCAAGGTATCATTCCGGCATCCATCACTTCCTCCCATACCCCATACAAGTTGTCCTTTTTATGGCTTATAAACATAATTATCAGATTTCGGGAATGGACAATATCATAACAGGTATACATAACAGTAATCAGTACATAACGGTAATCAGGTGTTACATTCCCTTTATCGTGATAATTATAAGAATCGGTGTATCATGCTTGGTGTCAAGAGATAGCATGACGAGTGGTGATATGAATCAAGTAACCAGTCAAGTCAGGAGATAGATGATAGTCTGGGTAAGTCATGGTACAACATAAAGGTCTTGCCAAATAGTGGCATGTCAGGTAGTCAGGTGATAACACAGTTACCAAGTGATATACATGTGTTAAAAGGAAACATGCAATTGACAAGTCTGAAGTAATAGCATGGCAATCATAGGAGAAACTCAGAAGTCAACGACCACGAAGGGTCGGCCGCGCATAGCATGAAAACAGTAAAAGATATAAAGCATGAAATACAATACATGAAGACTAGAGCGAGAATACTATCATAATCAATGAAATGGGAAGTAAGAGGGTAGCGAGTAAGAATACTCGCCCAAATCACCAAAACGCCGAAATATCCGGAATCCACTGAAGTTCGGGATGCGCCACAACCTGTGATATAAATATGTAGAGAGAAGGGGAGAGAGAAGGAGAAAAGGTAAGATGATGTTAGCCAAGAGACAAGTCAAACAATACCAATATATGATATAAGTCTATAGACTAAGGTTCATGTTCAAGGAAGTAACCAATCAGAACAGACAGCCAGAATTAGTCGACTAGGTTGGAAGAGTAGTCGACTAATAGAGGGGTTAGTCGACTAGGAATATGGGGTAGTCGACTAATACTGTGATCCAGAGAGTTAGATGTCTGATTCAGGAAAAGTTAGTCGACTGGATGAATTGAGTAGTCGACTAATCAGGGAACTATAAGTCGACTAACAGATACTTAAGTCGACTAAGTCTAAGATACAGAGAATTGGGGTTTTGGTTCAGGAATAGGTTAGTCGACTAGGGAGGAATAATTAGTCGACTAGGGGTGTCAAGTCGACTAATAGTTTAGGCATAAGTCGACTAGAGCCGAGAGTTGGGTTTCTAGTTCAGGATAGATTAGTCGACTAGGGTCAAGGGTGTAGTCGACTAAGGGGGTCTCTAGTCGACTGGTCACTGAGGTAAGTCGACTAATACTGTGTTTCCAGAAAATGGTTAAGTTTCAAATGAAAGGGTTAGTCGACTAATGGCTAGGTCAAGTCGACTAATAATGGGAAAACAGCAAACAGAACAGATTCTAGGGTTTTGGTTTGATGACTAATTAATCATGGATTTGAAGACATATTTGCACAAGATATGTAAATACAAACATACTAAGAATAAATCAAGTCTAGATGAGGAAGATTACTCACCAAATTGATGATGGAGAGGAAGAGGAAAGGTAGAGTTGGTGATGATCCTTGAGGAAGAGGGAGATGGGGGAGTTGTTGTTGTTGGTGATGGAGGAGGTGGAGCTTGGCCGGAGTTGGGAGGAGTCCTCGCCGGCGACTTGGCCGGAGGTGGCTGGCCGGAGGTGAGGTCGGCCGGCTCTCTTGGAGAAGAAGAAGAAGAAGAAAGAAATGAGAAGAGAAGAAAATGAAAAAGAAGTGAAATGTAAAGGAAGGATATTTATATGTTTAGGATTTTATGAAGGAGATGCAAATCAAATGGAAGTGAGGGGGTTTGGTGTAAAAAGAAGGGGAGGTGAGGTGTCTCACAAGGGGACACTTGGCCGGCCATGGGGAGAGGGAAAAGAGATGCATTTAATGGGGTAGGTGGAGATATTTGTGGTGGAGTTTATGGAATTTTGGAATTGTTGGAATTTTGGAAAATAGAATTCTTGTGGTTGTGGAGGAAGGAAAGAAATAAAGGAAGAGGAAAAGAAATTATAATGAGAAGATATTTTCTCTTGGAAAGGAAATTGGAAATAATAGAAGTGGCGGATTCCGGGATTCAGTTGCGGATGCGGAAATCTTTCGGGAAAATACCGGAATCGTCCGAAATTCAAGTATCTCGGAACGACCCGAAATAAACATCAAAAATCCATAATATTATATTAAGAATAATAGTGAAATCCTTTTTAAGAAATACTTTATAGTTTTAAAGTTAAAAATCCTGGAATCAGTTACCTACCGACTCCGTTGGAATTTTCATAAAATCATAAAATCCTCAGAAAAAGAATGTAGGTAGAAAATATGATTCTAAGAAATAAAGTCTAAAGAACCATCATGAAATTCCAAGCCGTTTGTAAAATAAAAATCCGGGAATCGGTCAGCGGTACTGGCCGACACCGGTTTTGGAGAAATTCCTTTTAATTCCAGAAAAATCTAGAAAATCATAGAAAATATATAATAATGGAAAATGATATTTAAAACTAAAATCGGTCAAATCTAATCACCGGAAAGACCAAATCGAATAATATACTATAATCGAGTTCCTGGTTCGGACTGGGACTGACTCCGAGTCCACGAATCCAAATCCAAGACAAAACAATCATATAAGGAATTCATAAAGCAAAACAAATACAGGAAACAAATCGAAAAAATACGATCGGAAAATCTGAATACGCAACCAAGTACGTATTCCGGGAACAGGGTATTACATAAATTTTTAAAACACGATTAAATATAGCATCCTAGGGCATTCGTTTAATTCTGTGCATTTTAAATTGAAGAGTGCTGGAGACCGAGGTAAGTCTGCAAAGCATCTAAATTAGGAAACACTTATGGTGATTTAATTGCTTTGAGTGATACTATTCTATTATTTTGCACACTTGCACAAAATTGACTCAAGGGCAAAATCCCTAACAAGATAAAGTGAGGATGTCATTACTCTTTCTTGGCCCACAAACCATCTCCTTACTCACAATCTAAGTCTAAATTTAAAATTTGAATAGATGTTGGCCTTAAGTACTTCTCGAACTTACTAGGAGATTGACCGAAGAAGGAAATTATTCGAACTTGATTCTTATCAAATTGGTGACTAGGTAGGGGATTAAGAGGAGAAATATCGAAGGTTGGTGGTTTGACATAATTAGGCTCATTTTTTACAGATACCTCCCATCGATCTTGCCATTTGTCTGACCGATTAACTCGTGGTCCGGTTCGGCAATATACCTCCCGCGAATAATTTAAAGTTAGGAGTCATTTAGGTCTCAGGTCTACCCTAACTTAGGCTAGATTTTTTTATTTTTTCTTTGTTTTTAACATTTCTTGTGTGATATGACTTATTACAATAATTTTTTCAATTTTAATGATAATCCATGTTACACCCTAACTTCTTTCGAATCGAATATTACCAACCCGACATATCATAACTTTAATCAATCAAGCATACCTGATTGGTCTTATCAAAATCAATACATGTCCTAGTCCCTATATTATGAACAAGACTGGAACAATCATTACTACTCTTCATAGAGTGAATGGGGATACAATACCCCCGAGCCACATTGTCAACCTCTTTCCAACAATCATCTTCATGTACCCCTTTTTTCAAATCTATAGAAAAACCATTTGATTGAGAAAAGAAGATAAAAGTCTTAGAAAAGTTCAAGCGATGAATTCATAAATTAGAAGACTCACGATCCATTCAAAGGCCTCAAACCCTAAATCCATACTTGATTCAAAACCCAAATGATTACATCCATTATCTCGATAGATTAGAAGCACAACTGGATCGTTGGGAAAACATTGAAAATGCTAGGATTGAAG
This sequence comes from Agave tequilana, assembly GCA_038442645.1. Taxonomy (NCBI): domain Eukaryota; kingdom Viridiplantae; phylum Streptophyta; class Magnoliopsida; order Asparagales; family Asparagaceae; genus Agave; species Agave tequilana. The sequence goes on along the minus strand of JAVJIF010012178.1, from coordinate 36,044 downwards.
AAACTCTTGATCATTTCTGATTCACCTATCCCTACTGACGAAACCGATGAATCATGGTGTCTTAAAGACCTTGATCAAGATTCAATTTCATCGCACCAACGTGAACTTGATCAATCCCAACCCTTAGACCAATTGGCAAGTTTTAACTTCAATGAGATTAAGCTTGATTGTGAATGTGAACCTAATCCTCAACTTTGTAATTTAATTCTAAACTTTGAATCTATGTTGACTCCGGTGTCTTTACCCAATTTGGACCCAATTCTCGAGCCAACATTAATTTCAATACCCGTATATTATGAAATTGGGTCACCTATTTTGGGTAGTCACATTCATTTGATAGATCATGAATACAAACTTAAGTTCTTTGATTTGAAGCCCACTCTTGAATCAAACTCGACTTTTGAACCTTAATTTGATTTTTTTCCGAGCCGGTATTGGTTCCTAATCCTATCATTCTTAAGCCCAAATCAATCAAGTCAGATTCTATTATTGGACCAAAATGTATACAATAATGACCCAGAGACGAAATTTCAAGATTGGTCATGCAGCCAAGATAGTTTCAATGTTAGGGTCGCGCATGATCCTATTCATTTAGGGGATAATAATAATGTTCATCAGAAAGAGGTCATAAAATGTTGGTTCCTTAATAATCTATAACGTTTAGATTGGGTAGCAACGCTTGGCCCAATCCAGTCACCAATAGAACCACCACCTTGAGGTAACATTTTGCCTTCTCTTTTGTCTTTTTCATGCATACATGCATTCATTCATACATTGAGGATAATACATGAGATTGGTGTGGGGGGAGGATTTACTAACATATACTAACATAGGTAGGTTTACAAACAAATTTTTTTCTTTTAAAACTTTTTGAAAGAGAAAACAATACTTTGATTTATTCTTGAAAAGTAATTAAATTAATTTAAGTATTTCTTAATTCTTAATCAAAATAAAATTATTTGCTTGATTTTTTTGGTTTAGGAGAAAAAAATAAAAAACTAATTTAGTACTGACTTTTACCTTGATGAAATATGCATACTTTATACACTTACACACTTCGGATTCAAAACAAAGACTCTTGTGTCTTAAAAAAAGATATATAAAATAAACAAATCTAATTATTGATTACCTAGGTGCTTTGGCCTAAAAAGCCTTGATATTTACACGAAAGGTAATTAAGTAAGTTTAAAAAAAATATATAAATATAATTATGTATTAACACATATAATAATCAATTAGTTACGTATTAGGACCTCAAGAAACTTTGATACTTACACAAAATAAAATTGGATAAGTTATACGCATTAAAAAAAAAGAAGTGCTTAAAGGGCAATAAAGTGGTAACACTTCAGACTTTTGCAAAAAAAATATATTATATATATTAATGTACAAGACATAAGCGTTGAGTTGAAGAATACTGAGTCAAAAACTCATGGTCACAAAGGCAAATATGACTTAGGGTAAAATAAAAGACTAAGTGAAAATTCAGTTTCAAAACCTAAATTGATAATAAATATTTGTATCTAAACTAAGTATAAGAATGAATAATTTGGTGATCCTAAAACTTATAGATTACTTGATTTTCTTAAAAATATTTCAAATATTCTTCTCTTTCAAAAATGATTTCGAAAATACTAACATTTTGTGTTTCTTTCTTTATGAATTTTGTGGGTGTAATTCGCTGAAAATCCTCACGAGACAAAACTCGTCCTGTAGGGGTAATCTGGAGGTTTAACGGCTTGTTGCACGTACTAAGTGTAATCGTGATTCCTACGAAAGTGAGATTAAGATGGTTAGATATTTGATTTCTTCTTCTTCTTTTTATTGTCACTTGAGGACGATCAAAAAGATAGGTGTGAGAGTGTGATTGGTCACCAATAATACATATTTTTAGTCATATTTCATAGTTATTTTTTTATAAAATATTACTATTTAATTCATTTATTGTTTATTAATGTGGATGCCTCTATAATCCAAGAGAAAGCCCAAAAAAAGCCAAAAGCCCACAATTATTATAAAAATAAAGATTAATTGGGAAGATAAAGGAACTTCTAGTCTATCCCATTTAACTTTGGGTTTTAAATTAATTTAATTTAAAACCTAGAGGAAAAAAGGATAGAATAAGATAAATTCTCATCTCAATTGAAGATAAAGGTGAATTCCTATTCAAATTTCGGCTGCTTGCACTACAAGTTAAAGATAAAGAGGAGAAAATTTGAATGTAACCTGGATTTAGAGATAACTTGATTTCCAAGATCGAAATATTTCAAAATTCAGGGATAAAACAAAGATTCTGAGGATAAATCTCCATATGAACGAACAAGATGAAGCCATGCACCAAAGGACATGACCAAACTCCACAAAAAAGCGGCGACAAGCCCTTTTTACAGCGTAAATGCGACGTTCTAGAGGCCCCGTGTGTCGAGTTTTGGTGGAGGTGTTTATGTGGGGCTCTACTTTCCAAATCTCTTATAAATACTCCTGAAGAGCTACAGGAGAGGGACATCTCAGAAGCTTAAACTTAGAATTTTCTTTAGATCTATTTTCTTTCTAAATTTTCATTGTAATTTTCAAGTTTCTTTTACTTTGAAGAAGATTTGTAAGCGAGAGAAGCCATTGTAATTCGAGGTGCAGTTCAATACAAGGTATTTTTATTCTTTTCATATCTCCTTTGTTATTTACTTGTTTTTTATTCTTTATTTTGCTTCTTTATTTCATGCATTCTTCTTATTCAAAGACCAGGATTTGTTTCTCTTCCACCATGAGCAACTAAATCTATTTTTCATGACTTCCTAATACCACCACCATGGACATATAGTATTTAATAGAAAACCCAATTAAATTTCATGCATGCTTAAACCCTAGTTTTATCTTGAAGACACATAATGATGATAATTAGGACAACTGCTTGCTAGTACTCTTTAATTATTTTTCTTAATTTATGCTTGATCATTGTCTTGATATTTTGATATTAAATTTTAACTAGTGCTATTTCAATTAGAACCGTGTTATTTATCTTATGTGTTTTACTTGAATTCTGGGGTAATTTATTTGTTTAGGATTTAACGTGAAGATAATCTCTAGTTGGTATTATTTATCTGTGGTGGTAGATTATTAGTAGGATGTGATCTTTCTCTACATTGATATTAAAACCAAACTTCTTTTAACTAATCTTTTTCTTTAAATTTTCCAAACAAAAGAAGAAGGTGTAAGAAAACAACAATACCGAAACGCTTCCATCGCATCTCTGAGGTTCGACCCGTATAGCCCTCACTATATGGTTAAATTGCGAAGATTCAGAGTCAAAATCAATTACATATACTTTTCATATTCCCTATATTGTTTTTGGCAACCAGTAAACTAACAATAGCTTAGGAGAATAAACTAACATATATTGATTGCATAGTAAAATCAATGTTAGTAAGAAAGTTAATCACAATACGTGAATTGGTAGAGAAAATCCATCACATTGCAAAAATTATTCCAAGTGATTATCATATTTACTTAACATGCAAGTGACCAGTTATATATGAGCATTACCAAGCAATGAAAATATCAGACGATGAAGACATATGTCTTATGTTTAAATTGTACCGGTCATTAATATCATAGAGTTATATGCAGAGAACGATTCAATAAGCTATCGATTGCCTGAAGGTCATAGAGAACTCTCTCGTATGCACATTTGAACAATGAGTTAGTGGACTTCATGTCACTAGCAGAACATGTTCCACACGTTGACGATATTCAAATATTTTCGGCATATAATACACAAGCACTCATTGTTTTTCTCATTCGTACAATTAATTTTCTACTAAGTCATTTAGATGCAAAATTATTTAAATTTTTGGCCAGCTCTAATAATTTGGTGCAAGGAGGAGATATGTTTAACAATATACCGACTGTTGGTATGAATTTTGGTTAAGATACTCACATGCAATCATATCCAAGCATAATGAATTATTCATCTCTTTAATCTCCAGATGACTCAAGACGTTTCAGTCCACTTGACATCAATCAAAAGGCCATTTGAGCACCTCAAGTGCAAATTGGTAAAGCACGTAGCCAATTCAACAACTCACAGACTCAAAAATATCCCATATTTTATAATGTTTAGAATCTTATATAAATATAGGCATTCATATGGCATTGAAATTTTTGAAGTATCATCACACAATGTCATGCCTAGCTATGCAGGAAAGAACTAGTCCCTCTAACATTAGACCCTCCATGATGCGTCCAACATCGATGCACAATAAAAGTGATGATGATGACTCCGACAAGGATGATAATGTAGTGAGAAAAAATAATATGCAAGTTGCAGCAGAAGGGGATGAAAAAGATAGAGTGGGTTGACAATGCATATGCCAATATTGAGTCGTTGAGCTCGAAGATTCATATCCTGATGAGTTTCAAGGCGACGACTAGGTTGATATGACTGTTATGAAGAATATCACTATTGAACATAATATATATGTCTTACCTGCTGCTATTGATGGTTTGAAAGTTGGTGATATATTTAACTCATAAGTAAAATTACTACAAGCAATTAGTGAGTGGTCCATCGTTCATGCAGTGTCATTTGAGTCTGTCAAAATGAATAGGACTTGTTATACAACAGTTTGTGGTGTCGATGATAATGGTGGTGGGAAAGTGCTTGTGGAGACTTCATGCCTCAATCCTAAAAAAATCAAGTGAATACTTCAAGATTAGAAGTTTTGTACGAGAGCATACGTGTTACATATCAATACTTCAATCTAGTCATTGATAGGCAACGACATCCATTATGTACAATGTCATTATGCCTGTCACGCCCCGCTTCCTAAAATACACTGAAGCGGAGATGCGACACGAGTCGGCGACGCATATACGCAAGGAAAATACCTCCCGTATACGCGCTAAGCCTTAAGTAACCCGAAACAAACTATAAATCTCAACTGTAATGAATCATGATTACTGCAATATCACATATAAGCATCCACGCATGATATCATATGAATCAAGAACTGGAATAACGAATGAATCTGATATGACGAGAATCAGAAAATAATATGAGATAAGAGAGATAAGAATACCAGAATCGAATAGAGAGAAGCTCCAGTTTTTTGCAAAGCCGTATGGTCTCAACGAACACCTGAACAATAGAAACGAAGCGTCCAATATCTGAACGTGCAAATCTAGGGTCGTCAAAAAGCGACCTGGTGAGTGTGTGTAAAGGGGAGAGCTCGTGCATATAAACAATATGCATAGAATAATAACAAGATAATCTGCATACATAAGATAACTAAATAACATGATAAACATATAGCTGAAGGATAACTGAATAACAACATGTGTGAAGATAAAGGGCAACTATCAAAACTGTAAACAAACAACTGATGTCAAGAGGTGTAACCTAGCATATGTCACTAGTCTGGTTGGTTATTATTAACCTAACTAATGTAGTACTTATCTGTGTTCCATACCACAGCCGTTTTCCCACATATCAAGCAAAGTTATCGTTATTGTAACTGTCTGCCAATGTAGTGCATGTGTTTTGGAAGAGCATCGTGCATGCCCGGTACCGCGGTCTAACACCCCTGGCGCTGAATTAGGACAAGCAGTAAGGCTCTAATATCTGAAGACCATAGCCCCACATGAAGAGACAACTAGTGCGGTGTCGTAATCAGTGCGGCGCCCTGACAACTGACAACTGAATAATTAGGTAGCCAGTACTACCTCGGTTCCTCATGGTTGGAACCCACAACTCGGTACCATAATAAGTCCTTCCAAAATATACGACATACATCATCAGGCAATTACCCCTGTTCCCTGGGTTATGGTGTCTTTTATTAACAAGCAATCAATGTGATTTAATATGTAATAGTAACTAATATCTCCAACAACTAGTGATGTCAATAATAGCTGATAATCTGACAACTGCAACTGACAACTGAGATCTGACAACTGAGTAGCTGACAACTAATATCTGACATCTGAAATAAGATACTGGAGATATAACTACTAACACAATGGTGTCACAAACAACTAGTAACCGGTACCCATATCTGAGAACTACTATAAACTCTGAAAATGTCATATGATCACCAACAAATAATCTCACCAATAACTGATAAAATGATGATTGCTATCTGATAACTCTGAATTATAAGATCATGATATCGACTAGGTCACTATTACAATAGCTCAATCTCTATTAACTGAAGTAATCAATAATTAAAAATGAAGCATATGGTATATCCTCGAGATTAACAAGTCAACGGATACTGAAATCATAATGAAGTAAAGGAATCATCCTCAAACAACATATGGTTTAGGATATCTACTTCTTATACTCAACATCAATAAAATATCATCCAAATAAAACTCAAGAACTCACAACTATAAATCCAGCTACGTCAATCTCACCTTAATGAGTTCGAGATCTGATATAAAGAATGTAAATTCTAGATCAACTCTAACTCAAGAACAATGCAAATCACAATCCAACTAAAACAGTGACATCTAAATATTGATCAATATCCAATGTAAATAACATAAATCCCAGTTCAATCCAAACTCCAACTAAGTTCATATACTGATCCAAGCATCAAGAAATCCAATCTCTTAGTAAAGTAACATCATAACAAGTCCGTCATCAATACCCGAATGAATCATCACCATAGTTATTACCAAATGAAAGAATAACAAGTCTGAGAAATACTCTACATGAAACAAGTCATCTGTCCTCAAATTTGATCTAGGCCAACTAATCAGTGGATCGAAATGAGTCACTGTCTAAGGTATATCAAAACTAGGTCTAAGCCAACGCCGCCAAACTACCAACACATAAAGTGACACTGATACAAGCTCCTATCAACTATGTAATTAAAGTGAATAATTATAGATATCTCATGAAGTAATACAAGTAATCAAACTGGTAAAAAATAACAGAAAGTTACATGAAATGATAAGTGTAACATGTAAATGCATACCGATAACGGTAAATAAGGAAATGCACAAGAATGAACACTCACATGAAATGATACAGTTTTGGAGCCGAATCGCCATATGGTCTTCACTGCACGAACCGGTACTGATCTACGGATCATCCCATTGATCGGTCTTCGAATCGCCTATGTATCGGATCCCCAACGAGCACAAGTCCGGGTCGAGTTTGGGTCTCCTGTAGCTAGTTCGGATCTCACCAAACGGATCCGAAGCTGCAACACGCAACCAAACATATGAACTAACACAAATATACTCTCGTATACATATACACTCCACAATATACACGCATAAGCAGACGTGTATACCCGCATATATACGTATACAAGTATACACATACACCAACATGCATGCCTACTCAAATAAATACCAACACATATTAATATAAATACATGCATACACATGCATGCGTACTCACACTTAAATACCTATATACGAGTATATGCACACACATATATATACACATATAAATATATCAAGACATATACTATGCATATATACTTTATATATAATACACATACATACATACATACATTAAACCACATACACAAACCCACGCGCACACACTTGCATGCATGCATATATATTTACCAACATACCCCTATATATATAATTAAACTTTCACATTATTACACTTATACCCCTACACAAATAAATATAACACTAACCTCGGGGCGATTTGCGGCGCGCCGATGGAGGCTTTGGCGGAGGCGTCGGGAGCCGCAGAGGATGTCATTAGATAGAACATCTCGCCGTGAAGGGCGTGGGTACGTTCATGCTCGCCGACGATGATCAACGGCGTCCTACGGAGAGACGGAAGATGGCATCCCACACATGAAATGAAACACACATTAATATGTACAATCCCAAACATGTATATATCTTCATAACACTTAATAACTCACACACACACACATGCATTATCTTAGACAAAACGAAAGGAAAAAGGAGGCTCACCCAACAAGGGCACGACAAGGGGAGCATGGTGGGGAAAAGCTTGGTGGTCACGGTGGCAGAGCACACGGGTTTGCATGGGGTTGCCGTGAGAGTGATTGTGCACTTGGTTGGAAGGGAGCTCGGGTGTACGCCGACGGAGGAGATGGAGCTCCGGGAGTGAAAGCTAAGTGGTGCGGTGAAGCTTCTCCGGCTATGGAGTGGTGACGGCCTGGGGAGAGTGGCACGATGGCTCGGGTGGTGGAGCTGCGTGGCGGAGACAAGGGCTGTAGAGGAGGCGTGGGCTGCGATGGCTCGGGTATGGGTGCACACCAAGAGAGGGAGGCGGCGACTGAATTGGAGATTGGGGGGATAATGATTTGGTTAGGGATTTGATTAAGAGAGGATTAAGAAGAGATTATATAGGTAGGATTTGGTAATGGGTTTCGGGTCTAATTGGGTATGGGTATGCTAATGGGTTGAGGGTTAGGAAATATAAGAGAGATTATATAAGATTAGTTAATGAGTTTGAGATAGTGGGTTTCGGGTTGGATCCAAATGGGTAAATGGGTAATGGGATATGAAAATGGGTTGGATCAAGGAATATGGCATGAATAGAAATCAAGAGAAAAGAAATATTATAAATACCACTACAAAAATAATAATAGTACTAATATTAACAACATTACTTAACCAAAATATTAATAATAATAATGCCAATAACATTACATGACCATAATAATAATAATAATAAATAATAGTAACAATAATGATAGTAATAATAGTAGTAACAATAATAATTAAGAATAATAATAAGAATAAGAAAATAATAACAATAACAATAATAATAATAAATAATAACCTTAATGAAATAATGGTAGTAATAATTAAATAACAATTAAATAATGGTAAATATAAAAATAATAGTAATAAGTAACTAAAAATATTGATAGAAAATAATGGCAATAATATATAAAGCCAAATTGCCATTTACTATCTCAAAAATAATTTGCATATTTAATAATATTAATAATCATGTGAAAAAAATAATAAATTAAGTTAATAAAATAATTAGTAAATCGAAATAAATACTTTAAAAAAAATAAAAATACAGTATTTCTAACTAGGGATATTACAATGCCTATGAGGATGAGCAATCTTGATTTGACACCAGGTAATATCACCAAATAAATTTGCACAAAATTCAACATCACAATATCATATAAGAAGGCATGACATTCTACAACCAAGATATTGTCAAAGTTATTAGGAGATTGGGGATTGTCACATGAGACTCTCCTTTCATATCTTGTGCAATTAAAAATAGCAACATGGGCACCATAACTAATTACAAATTTGATCCTTATTCACTCAACATGGTTCAATTTTTGTCATGTATTTTGGGCTTTTGGACCATTAATTGAGGGTTTTTCTTACTGTCACTCACTTTTTAGTAATAATGATACACACTTGTATGAAAAATACAGAGGGTGTTTAGTCATTGTCATCAAAATGGTGACTCTATCCATTAGCTTTTGCAGATGTAGAAAGTAAATAAGAAGATTCTTGGTGGTGGTTCTTACAGCGTATTTATCATCTCATACTGAATACACATGATAATATGACAATAACTTTATCTCTGATCGGGATGAAAGGGTTACCAAAGGCATTTGCAAGCTAATCTTCATTGTATCATCATCGTAATTGTCTGAGACACATCTAGCCAACTTTCAAAAAAATTTAACGATGTCAGCTGCATGATTTATTTTGGGAAGTCGGTTGTGCATTAGATCTACTAATGTACAAAACAAAAAGAAAAAAACTAAAGCAAATCTCCGAAGCTGAACATAATTGGATTAAGAATAGTTTGCATAAGTAGATGCCAATGAACATTTTTAAAAGATGGAGGTAGACGGTTCACGATGGTAACTACAAATTGCTCAAAATTTTTTAATGGTATATTGACAGGAGCTCGACATTATTAATACAAGCACTTATTGTTATGACATTTTTCTGCCTAGTTACTTCTTTTATACCTGTCGAGAGAAGGCAAAGACATGAAAATCACCTTTGACATTAAAGAATAAGGAGATCTTGAGATATCGACTCCGAACTCATTCAATACCAAGATTCAGTTTGACTGAGTGCGATGTCTCAAATAGAGAAGGATATATATGCACTGTTAATATCATGCAAGACGGGTGCACTCTTGTAAATTGTCTCAGCTCCTAATATTACCTTGCGTACGCATGTGCTGATACTAATGTGAGAGTGCTAATATAAATAATTACTCATTGTGTTCACAATGGTATTATGTGGCTAACTACGCTAAGGCTTATGCTCTATTGTTTCATCCTATTCCCGATTCATGACATTGGAAATCATAATGACCCCTTATCTTGAATATAAGAGTCCGGTAGGTCGTCCACATTTTGTTCGCATATAAGGTATCATGGATGAAGGCCATGAAAGTCATAGACAAAATTGATGTAGTAATCGCAAATAATTTGGTCGCTATAAAATTAGGTGTCTTAACCGATCAGTACCCGCATCTTCTATTAGGTAAGTATTTGCATTTATTTGGTCATTGTAAATTGAGAATATTGTTTGATCAATTAAATATTTCTAATACTTCATATATTTGATATAGCCATATAATGAATGATGTATAATTTTCATGTCCCATGTTACTAAAATTGTATTTATGTGCAGGCAAAGCATCCTTGGACGCATGGCCGACTAGTTCTGATGTTCTCTACTTGCAGGATGAGCATCGATCCGCTAAAATCGATGCAAGCCGGATAATCTCATTTTCAAAGTTAAGCTTGAATATTTTAACAATCAACGTATTTTATTTTTATTAACTATATTTTCTTCTTATAATTGTAGGATCTCCATTTCATTAATTGTGTCGATCATTCCCTAGCATATCAAAAGTGATTTTTGGAGGATTCCCGTGTCATAAATTGTGTTAGATGAACGGATTCTTCATTCATTCTCAGTTGAGGTGGGTACGACTCGATCATCCATTACTGACAACTTTGATAGAGAAACTAAGGCACGAGATATCCAGTTTTTCTTTTCGGGTAAAGGAGATAACTATTATGCTATATGATGTAACAATGTTATTAGGGCTTCCAATAGACGGTCCTGTTGTCACAGGGAGGATGATAATGATTGGGTGGTTGAGTGTGCAGGATTACTAGACAAACAACATCCACAGTCGGCTATTAGGGGTGGAGCAGTGAGTTGTAGTGGTTGTGTGATCAGTTTATAGCAGCCCTAGTGTATTTGACAAATATGGAGGTAGAGCAGTATGCATGTGGTTATATCTTACATTTGTTTGGCACCCATTTTTTTTAAATTCCACCACAAATAAGGTACATCTTAGGTGATTAATTCTCTTAGAAGATTTTGACGTATGTGGTGCTATGTATTGGGGTAATACAGTTGTGCATTTATTTATAGAGAGTTGTATAAACTCTCCACCATAAAGACAATGAAATTCCGTGGTTATTGGACACTTCTGCAGGTGAAACCTTTGACCAATGTGTTGATATTTATTTGCAAACTTAATTTGAATACTTCAAATTGACTAATATTTGTGCTCACATTGTGTCATCAGTTACGATCTTGAGAGAGATTGTCTATTGGTCGGCCCACCCTTAGACGAATCGTGCAGCTGGATGATCAGCTTCCTCTTAGATGCAGGTAATGGACATTATCTTATGCAATATAAGTATTTATGTGATTTTTTTTGTTTTAATAAGTGGATTCCTGATAGGTGCTATGATATAACACCAAGAGAGATATTCAATTTTACAGAAATGAGTTAGATGTGTTGCACGAGTCTCGATAACTTATGAGCCATATACAAATATGATTCTACAGAGTTTACCTCCACATACAGAACAAATTTCAGATATGGTGTTGTCTTGATATTTTCAAAATGCATGTTTCAGATTGTGCTCTTCGACAGTTTAAGTTGACTCGGCATATCCCCAATCTAGCCCTGAGATTGGCCCATATATACCACAATCAAATATGTCTGAGTGACTGGAGGCAGAAGTACAATGCGTATATACTCCATTGGGATGATCGAGCGAATCAAATTCAAAACCAAAGGTATCCCCGTACACGTTTGGCGGAGTATATGCATTGGTATTGGGGGTCACTCGTCGTTGGAGTATTCAGCGTGTTGAGGCACAAACCACTTACATGCTCAATGCTCCTAATAAACAACAATTGGTAATATCTCAGGAAAATTCAGATTAGCTATTAAATATGTGGTAAATTCTTCTAATTATGTTTAATTTTCATTATAGGTTAGTAGATTGATCCATTTAGACACCATGGTGCAACATGCATTAATTAATGATTTTCAGAGGACTCCGATATTACAGGGAATGACTGCACTCATCAGAATTCTTTTAGGGGGACACTAATTTTGAAGGTCCGTCAAATGCGCCAAATCCCACCTTAGCTTATGCACGATGCCAATGACATCCACTTGATACAAGCACAAGGATGAAGAAAATGAGGTAGGACTTTCTCAACCAGCTCTTACATGACGTACACGACGTCGACGTGATGATGATAGTCTGGACCATCTCAAATACCTTCTAGGAGGTACCCACGGAGTCGAGAATCTACATATGAGGCCGGACCATCTCAGCAGCATACACAATTAGATTTTTGATCTCTTTCTCCATGTGGTTAACGAAGAAGCCACAAACGTGGTTGAGGAAAACGTGTATTGTCATATTTGTTCGGATAAAATATTATGATATTATTAATGATATATTAGTTATATTATGCATATGTGATATTGTGATGCTAAAGTTGTGACAGAGTGATAAGATGAACACTTTGATATTTCGGGATATGCATTTCTGAAGTTGTCATGTTTATGGAGTTGTGATATCGTGTTAAAAGTGATATTGTGATATTTATGAAATTGTCGTGTGCATTTGTTTCTCTACTAGGTGATTTTTGTTGTATTCTTATGATTATTGTAATATTATGATATATTTGTGACATTGTGATATCTTGTGATTTTTTGATATTGCGATAGTGAAAATTGTAACACGAGTGATATGATGAACACTTTGATATTTAAAAATATATGATTTGTATTTAGGATTTTGCAATATCTATGGAATTGTGATATCGTGATATTGTAATATTTATGAAGTGTGATGTGTATCGATTTATCTTCTCACTAATTTTTGTGATAATCTTGTGATTATTGTGATATTGTGATATATTTGTGAAGTTGTGATATTTTTTGATATTGTTGTATATTAATCTCTGCTTTTTGATCTGGATACTTCAAACCCAGACCAAAGTAGATAGCAGAGACTGAAAATATCAGTCTCTGCTCTCTAGTCTGAGTTTCAGAGACCAAAGTGCAGAGAACGTAAGTATCAATCTCTACTCTCTGGTCTGGGTTTTGCAAAGTCGAATCTAAAATAAAGAGAAATCTCGGGTTAAATTTTACGTTTGGATTTGCCAAATCTAAACCTAAAAAGGACTAGCTGCCAGCGCCACATAGAAGAGGCAAGGCTACTCAGCGCTTGCATGGCGCCGACGTGGCCTATAAGATGTTGATTATTAAATTCTGGAGAATTATTTTCTTGAAATTAAATTTCAAAATAAGATTTTTTTTAAAAGAAAATTGCCTTAAAAATATGATAGCATTTTGTTTTTTCCCCTCAAGTTCCATGAGTGATAAAGGACAATGAATCACAAAGAAGATTAATGGTTGAAGAGAAGCAAATGGAAAAGTTTCTCTCCTAGAGAGAAGAATTAATTGTGTGTGTGGGAGGTAATTGTTGATATAAAAAAAGTAAAATCGAAAAGCTTCACTCACAAAGAGAGGAATTAATGGTTGAAGACAAAATAAATCGGAGAAAGATAGAGATTATAGATGACCTTTTATTAATGAGACAGTAATCTGCAAGTTTTTGTTGTTGTTATTTTTATTAATGGTTTGTGGGGGAATTTACTGTATCTTGTAAATAATCTCATGAATTAAGAAAAAAAATTAATCTAAAACCTCGACAAAGATTTTCTCCAAAGGAGCCAAGGACCAAACATATGGTTCAATATGCAACAGCTCCGACCATAATAGACAAATAGATCAGATACAACATTTATCTTATTTGTATGTGTTTGCCAATTAGGGATATAGACATAAATTTGGATATGATTCGATAAGAAAAACTCATATTTGCATTCTCAAATCCAGATCCAAAACTAATAAAGGGGATGATCAGCTAAAGATATATCATTACGTCACTACTCATTCAAGTGGAATCAAAATCTATTATTTCCAACTATTTAGACAAAAAAGTTAGCTAATATAAATTACTACATAGAATAAGTTACTCTCATGCAGATATAATTCTCTATATGCATTTTTTTAACAAAAACCAATTATATATAATGAGCTAAAAAGCTCAATGAAAGGAGTGTTGTTGGGATTTGGGTCGATCAAATAGTCCTACATCGGCTAGATATGGGGATGGTTTTGGGTATATAAGGATTTGGGAAACTCCACCTGAAAAGCTAGTCTTTTAAGATGGTGTCTCAAGTTCTTCACTTGGTATCAGAACCATGCTCTAAACTTAGTCATTTGTGTGGGTGATGTTCGATGATGTCGATCTCCCCAATGAATGGCGCAAAGGCGCAATGGGCTTAATTACCCCAATGGTGCAATATGCCTCTGTAAAGCTAGTTGAGCTCTTGAGAATTTGACAGTGGTGTGCATGACGCTGTAATTGGTGCTTTACATAAGGCGTGCTTCCTTTTCACGTAGTGAAGATTTGTGATCTCGATGGAGCATTTGATCTTCTAGTGTGAAGATAGTTAAACTTGAAGGAAGACTCTTTGTTCGTGGGGGATTGTTTGAAATTGGGTCGAACAAATAGTCTCACATCGACTAAATATCCGGATGGTCTTAGGTATATAAGGATTTAGGCAACTCAACCTAGAAGGCTAGTCTTTTAAGATGGTGTCCAAGTCCTTTCAATTGGTATCGATAGTTATTTTGAAGGGCGTCCGACGCAATAACCTTTACTACTTGAAGGGTAGTACGGTTATAGGGTAAGTGGTGACTTCTACAAATTCAGATAATGATTGCACCCAACTCTGCCATATGAGGCTCAGACATACAGGAGATAAGTCTTTGCAAGCTCTTGCAAAGAAAAGTTTAATGAAATGTGCCAATACCTGCAAATTAAAATTTTGTGAACATTGCGTCATCGGAATGAAGACCAAGATGAGATTTGGCACCGCAACTCATTGCACCGAGGGGATTCTGGATTATCTTCATACAGATGTCTGAGACCTACCAAGATGACATCTATTAGAGGTAACCATTACTTTGTGTCTTTTATAGATAACTACTCTAGGCGATGTTAGGTATATACCATGAAGCATAAAGGAGAAGTCCTGAAGTTGTTTGTAGAGTGGAAGAAGAACATGGAGTAGAATACGAGAAAAAAAATCAAGGTACTCTATTCAGACAATGAAGGAGAGTATACAAGCGATCTTTTCCTACAGCTATGTCGCGATGAAGGCATAGAAAAGCACTTCACAGTAAGAGAAATACTACAACAAAACGGGATGGCTGAAAGGATGAGCATGATCTTTCTAGAGAAGGTCTGTTACATGTTATCCAACACTAACTTATCGAAATTTTTTTTGGGCCAAGGAGTTGGCGTATGCTTGCCATCTCGTTAACAGGTTACCTTCATCTGTAATATGAGGTAAAACTCCTCTAGATGTTTGGTCAGAGAAAATTGCTCATGATTATGATTCGCTATGGGTATTTGGGTGTTCGACCTACTATCATGTCAAGGAAAACAAGTTAGACTCAAGGGTGAGAAAAAGTATGTTTGTATGATTCAAGAAAGGAGTACCAAAAGAGCAGAGGGTGGGAAATGTCTCTGATTTTAGAAGGTTGCAGCCGACGGTCTTTTTCCAGAGTTGAGAAGCTCCTAAATGCAAAACAGTAGCTGACTGACACTACTGATCTTTTGAAAGCAGCCCGGAACCCAGAGGAAAGCCAGTTGGAAGTTGCAAAGAAACAATTAAAAGATGTATCCAGAACCTGGTGGCTAGATCGGGAAGTGATACTAGATAAGCCCATCACCTGAAACCAGTTCTCAAAAGTTTCTACGATAGGTTCTTTCCTACCATGGCCCAGAAGGAAATAGAAGAACAATTTACCAGACTACAATAATGGAATAGATCTTTTGATGAGCATGCTGCGGAGTTTGAGGTTGAGTCGATTTGCATCGTATATGATGGGAGATGAAGAGAAATGGGCTAATAGGTTCCAACAGTGATTGAAAATGGATATCCAAATGCTTCTTATACCCTAGTAGTTGATAACATATTCCTAGGTCCTCACTATAACTCGAGAAGTAGAATGAGGACTAGAGAAAAGAACCGTAATCAGATGCAAAACAAGGCCATTAAGCGACCTTTCAACATATAGGCAAAGAAAACCCAGTCAGATCTATGGGTGCCCCGATGGCCAAGCGTTGTTCAAACCTACTCATTTTCAGACAGTTCAACCTCCTCCTCTTCAGTCAGTCTGTAATTATTGCCAAAAGCCCAGATACTCATGTCAGAATTGTTGAATGGCTAATGGGCTGTGTTTGGCCTGTAGATCCGACAGTCACTCGGTGGGAGATTGTCCGCAAAAGAGAACAGGGAATGTCACTCCAATTATATCAGCACTTTCAATACCGCCTGTAAGAAGAAACATAGGACCAGTAGGTAGAGGAGCTCCACTTCCTCCCAGCAGCGAGCTTTTAGCCAAGCCCAGAAAGGAACAAAAGCTGCAGAAGGTCGTGGAAAGGATCAGGCCTACAACTTAACTGCGAAAGAGGCTGGATCATCAAAAGAATTAGTGGCAGGTAAAATATTGGCCCACTTTAACCTTGTCTTAGCACTCTTTGATTCTAGTGCATCACGTTGTTTTATATCAGATAGTTTTACTGCTTTGCATTTTATACCTCTTGCATTTATGGACGGTCAATGGGAGATTAATACAGGGAATGTGAGTTACCAATAATAGAATGAGTTATGTAACAGAAAGTTGGTAGTAGACATGATCGTACTAGACACTAGAGAGTATGATACGATCGTAGGTATGACTTGGCTCAGCAGATACCATACAATAATCGACTATCAAAATAAGAAAGTAACTTTCAGAATACCACACCAATCAGAATTTCAATTCATTGGAGAGCATAAGTCCTCCAGGAAGAGAAATCAGTTGGATTGTGCTACTATGAAAGTCAAGTAGAAAGGGACGCCAATATGGAATGAGTTCCCAGATGTATTCAAAGAGATACCAGCACTCGCCCCTGACAGCACTGTAGAGTTTTTCATTGATATTATTCCAAGAACGACCCCAATATCTAAAGCACCGTACCGAAATGACCCCATACAGAGTTGGTGATATTGAAGAAACAACTACAGAAATATTCAGATAAAGGTTTGATAAGACCAATTACTTCACCTTAGAGAGCTTCAGTATTATTGACAAATAAGAAAGAAGGTGGCAAGAGATTCTGTATCGACTTCATGGAATTGAACAAAGTCACTATTAATAACTAGTACCCCTTGCCCAGAATTGACGACCTCTTTAATTAACTTCTTGGAGCCCAAATATTTTCAAAGTTAGATTTACAGTCAGGATATCATCAGTTGAAGATGAAAAAGGAAGATACTCAGAAGACAACATTCAGAACTCGTTATGGTCATTATGAATTCTTAGTCATGTCCTTTGGAGTAACCAACTCCCCAACAGTCTTTATGAATTTAATGAACCGTGTCTTTTTGCCTTACTTGGATAAATTTTTCATGGTCTTCATTGATGATATTTTGGTCTACTCCAAGAGTGATAAAATATGCAGAACATCTGAGATTCATACTACGGAACTTAGTCAGGAGCAGCTTCGTGCCAAACAGAGCAAGTGCGAATTCTGGCTGAAAGTATAGCATTCCTGGGTCATATTATTTCTAAGGAGGGAATATCAGTAGACCCCAATAAGATTCTGGTAGTGAAAGACTGACCAGTTCAGAAGTCAGCAGCAGAAATCAAGAGCTTCATTGGACTAGCCGGGTATTACTGAAGATTTGTACATGACTTCGATAAGATTGCGACACCGTTAATAAAGCTCACCAGAAAAGGAGTAAAGTATGCGTGGCTGAAGAGTGTGTGTCTGCATTTGAGCAATTGAAGAACATTTTAATCAAACCCCGATCTTGAAGATACCGTCAGGAACAGGAGGGATGGTTATATACAGTGATGCATCTAGGAAAGTCTTAGGGTGTGTTAATGCAGCAGGGACACGTAATAGCCTATGCGTCCAGGCAGTTGAAGCCACATGAGAGAAACTATCCAGCGCACTACTTAGAACTGACAGCGATAATATTTGTATTGAAAATATAGAGGCACTATCTTCTGGGGGATAAAGTGTCGATTTACATCGATCACAAAAGTTTAAAATACATTTTCACCCAGAAGGAACTGAACATGAGGCAAAGCAGTGGCTCAAGCTGATGGTAGATTATGATGTGGACTTACAGTACCATCCTGGTAAGATTAACGTAGTGCCTGACGCCTTGATTAGAAAACCTGAAATATATATGTTTGTACAAATCACTCAGCAAAAGGAATTACTCAGGGAGATAATACGATTAGACTTGATGGTGGTACGAAGATTCGATGAGTTGGGATAGTCAATGTATTTCAAATCCAGCCACATTAATAGAAGAAATCAGAAAAATACAGAAAGAAGATCTCAAATTACAAAAATTAAAAGAACAAGTTGAAGATTCATTATCTTAAGTAGATTCTAAACAATTCTCGAAAGATTCATTATCTTTCTTTTAAATCTTAATTTTGCTTCGAATTATTTAAAAGCTAATATTATTTTCAATATAATAAAAAGAAAAAAAATCCAGCAATTACCTTTTCTTTTTTCTGGTAACATTTCCCCACATTGGTCATGTCTTGTGCGTGTTGTATTCTCCACCACTAAAGCCTTTGTAGAGATAAACTACTTTGGTTCCTATTGGGCTTCTGTTAATACCCAAGCAGCAAAACCCTTCTAAGAATCATAAACGCCTAAAAAAAAATGTCCTTTCTTAGAAATTTCAATTCAACTCAAACAGTTGAGGTCTATAGATGATGCGCATCACATTCACATGGGCACTGAGAATCAACGCCTCAACTCAACCACCGCCTCCATTCTTCCTCTTTGCTTCTTCTCCTTCATCGAAGCGCAGCTGCTCGGCGATGTCGCAGCCGCGCTCCGTTAAGATTGCAATCGTGGGCGATGTGGTGGGTTTCTTTTCTACTCCAAGTGAATTTGAATGAGATTAAGTTGATGGGTTGATTTTGGATTCTGCTCATGATTCTGGGTTCAGGGACCTCTGGGTAGTTTTTTTTTATGATTGATCCTTTTATTTTTTATTTTTCTTTTTCGGGTTCTTTGACTTCAATCTTTTTGTTGAGTTTGTAAATTTCTGTTTTTGGATCTGGAGCTGAGTAGTTGGTAGGCGGCAACGTGGTTGCAGAGTAAAGGGCATTGCTTTCTGGGTTAACGTTTTCTTTATCATCACACAGGCATTTCTTCAAACGTCTGTTGAGATTTTTGCTATAGATTCACTGGGGGTACTCTAGTTTGGAAATTCTCGTTTTTAATTGTGAATTGTTGATGAATATACTCTACTAGGTCCAACTATATGGAACTACATTCAATTCTTCCTACTTATAATGTATCACTAACCCCTTCCTCTGGTTCTGATCATTTACCCTCCCATGACTTTGCGAATAATATACATGCTAGACATTTTCCCTTAGATATTGGTAGTTAATTCACCACTGAGAAGTATTCGGCGGTGCTAAAAGCTGGGCACAAGTGCAAACGAAGTTTCGTTTGAACTTCAGTCAGCCTGATAGGGACCAGGGCATGAAAATCATGTATATTATTTCTCTGACCATTGCTTGGATGATATAAAGAGGAATATCTTCTTAGTAGGGGGGAACTGTATTAGACCATGTTCGAGAACTGGATTAACGTGGGCGTAAGGGTATACTGACTTTATTAAACCTGTGAAATACCCAATCCCATGCCCAAAACCTCTCTTATAGTGAAAACATTGTTGTAATCAGTACCTGGTTGAAAGCTGATGTTCCTTGGATGTTGTCTCCCTAGGAGTTTTGACATGGAAATTCAAGGTGAAATAGTAATCCAAACAACAATTGGGTTAGCCATTCCTTGGAAATGCTTAATCCTCTAAAATTATCAAGGGGTGCATTTGAACTGACGCTTAATTCTTATGCGACACGTCCAATGATGTGTCTGTAGCCAACACTGATACCCCATTAATTAATAAACATGGAAGAGGACACCTATGCGATCATGACATGACACGATACACGGAAAGTTCTGACAAAAGAACATTCAAAAAGGCTCTGAAGTGTAATGTCCGACATCTAAGACGTGTCAATCTGACATGGCACTGCTTCATAATACTAGCGTCCATACTATATGGTTCATTATATAGTTGTTGGCGGTTCATTATATAGTACTGCATCCGTAGTCCTCTTGCATTCATAAAACTTTTAGAGCAGCTGTAAAACCAGAAGTTGCTTCAATAGGAAATCATTGGTTATGAAAACAAACTGGTTTTCTGATGTATCCCCTCTTTTCTTAGTATTTGCTTACCATTCTTTTAGTAGTACTCTTGACATTTCAGCAGTATATCCCTAGAAACCTTTCCTACTGTGGTGCATAAACTATCAATAAAGATCCATCCCCTATGATTATATGTATTATGGATGGAACATGAAAAGCAAACAAAAAGAGTCCAAAATCTTCAAAACTTTTTGGAAGAACAAAGAACTAAAAACATCCAATTTCATGCTTTAAGTATAACTAATATATAGTGTGGTTTAGACAAAAACATGGGTCATGTTACTCTTGAAGCGAAGGGGACTACCTCATCTGGCTTTCTTCATAAAAGATCCACTCTCGAAAACTAATATAAAGTCCATTACTTGTTATGATGAACCATCTAGCGGGAACTTAAACAATATACTTTGGAACTATATAGAAGACCGTTGTACCTCATATCTTTACTTGAGCATACTGATTAAACTTGTCGAAATGGCTTAGAAGATTTTGAGGATAGCTCCTGACATGTATTTGTATGATTAAACTTAAATGAGCTCCCATATTTAACTTGTTTTAGAACTCATCCTTAGGAAATACACTGATATCACTTGTCTGAATATACTATTTCAAGGTAATAGAACATGTAGATCTTCTTTGTTGGTCCTTAAGGGAACCTTTTTTCTGAACACCTGAGTTGTTGGATCATATATTCAAATCTAGATAACGATGGATGTAGCTTCTAACTTCTCAGTATCGGTATGTATGTAAAAGTGCTTAACTTGTTCAACATATTTGTCCATGTTAGATGAAGATTGGAATTTTCAACATCCACAATATGGCCTATACAACAGTTGTACATGTATTGTCACATCATTGATCTGTTAATGTGGGCTTGTGTAATTTGGGTCTTAAGAAGTTGAATCACTTGGTTGTCACATGTTTCCAAGACATGTACCAGTGTACATGAGCAAGTTCCCACCTTCCTACTGCACGACATTGTGCCTTAATTTTTTAAGTTGTTCAAAAAGATAGTTAAGTCTTTTAATCTTCTATTATATATTGAGTTTCGTGTAAACAAAAGAAGTTCAGTCCATCATTTCCGTTTATTTCTTTGGGGCTGCAGCATGACGACTGGGACCTAGAAGAAGATGCAAAAGCCCTTCACTTTCTTCAGGTACTATCTTTCTGTGAAACACTTGCCTTTTCTTTTGAACAACAACGGGAGAATTACAGGGTGATCCTTGAGTCGAAAATTGCAATTGTTTAGTGTTTTATTCCTTTCAATATTTTATGAGTTTAATGGTACATTTTCTAATTCACAAAATAAACATGCAATTGATATAACTTTTATTTTGGCATAATATGAAAGCATTTAAAAGCTTATAAAATCCTGCTGATTCTATTTTGTCATTCATTTACAAACTAAGGCTGATCTGAAAGGATGTATTTGATCTGGGATGAGATTACGCATGTCCACTATCCCAAGTTTTATCTATCAAGTTGCAAGCCACCATTTGCACTTGAATCACCGTGATAGTGGAATGATCTAAGAGTTGAGACTCGCAGGAAAGAGCACAAACAGGAAAACTTCTGGACTAACCTGCTCATGTACTGTTCCTGTCAAAATGGAGTCTACTACAGAGCACAAGGCTCCATAAAAATTTGTCAATACGTTGTGGTTGACTATTAACCAGAACCAACTCTCTAAATAAGTGAAGTTGCAATCCACCATCTACACTTAAATCACCTTGATAGTGGAATGATCTACAAGATGAGATCCGCAGGGCAGAGCACAAATAGGAATGCTTCCGGACTTAAATAACCCGTTCATGTACTGATTATGTCATTGTCATCGTCTAAATTTTTCCTGTCAAAATGGGCTCTACTGCAGAGCACAAGTGATGAGGACATCACACCAGAGTTTTCCTACCTTAGTTTAATTTGAGTAGTTGTCTTTTTATGTGGGCGTTTAGTATCATATCGGTTATCCCCCTAGAAGTGTTCTTTTGTAAAAGCCTATAAATAGGCATTAGACTTCTTTTAATTTCTTTTTTCTATTTTCTTGTCAAAACCCTAGTTCCTAATTTTTAGTTTGAAGGTGATTGCGATCCTCCTGTGTTACATCAATTTGGTATTAAAGCTTCTGGTTTCAATCTGCTTCAATTTTTCTTTTCACCAGAAACCCTAGTTTTAGATCTGAAACCATAAATTTAGAATAAATTCAAAATCAGATCCATTCCCCCTAAAAGAATTATACTATAGCAAAATTCCACCAAAATTCCTTCAAAAATCCCAAAAAATCAAAATCGTTACTGTACATCTTCCTCCCAAAATTCAAAAAAAATCTAAAATTTACTATACAATCTCTCTTTTGCTCTGGTCTCTCCATCATCATCTACCCCCATCGTCTCTTTCAAACGCTATCAACACACTAACCCCATCGCCTCCGCCACATCAACCCATCACCATCAACCTCCATCACTATCATCTTCACCATCAATTCTAGATCAAATCTCTTCTCCCTTCTCCTTCCCCTAACCACATCAAAACCCTAGCCTTAGAAGGCCTGCCACCTGCCACCGCATCCAACCCAGGCCCGTCGCCACCGACCACTGCAACTAACCCCCACCATTACCTCCTATCTCCTTCACCATCACCTCCCATCTCCTTCAAAGCATCACCCTCCACCTTTGTCCCCAACCTCACAACATCAGTCGTCGTCGTCATCCTTTACCACTGCTTCCATCATCATCGACACCATCTTCAGCTGCCTCCACCGATCAAATCTACTTCTCTCTTTGCCCTCATCGTCATCAGTGCCTCGTCGTTGTCATCGTGGTCTTGCCGGTGCTCCGCCGTCGCCAGAGCTCCGCCGCCACCGCTTGAGATCGAGAGAAGGAGAGAGGATTGGGAGTGCGGGTTCACAATTGGATGGGTTTAATTGAAACCCGAATTGGATGAGGTCGGGTCAGATCCAGACCCAAACCCGACCCGTTGCTAACGGATCAACGCCACCTGAGCCGACTCAGTTGCTGACGTCAGCAACATCGACTTGACGAGCTGACCTGGAGCCGCGACTCTGACACCGAGCTGACCCGAGCCATGCTGATGTCAGCTACTTAACTATTGACATCAGCGGCTCACAACCGACATTGGTGGCTTCCCAGAGTTGTACTGTTCCTGCAGTCAGCACAGTCTCAGTCCAAAGCTCGTTTCTCGCCTATTTGAAGTCCGTTTCGAGTTCTATTCGAAGCGTTGGGTTCGTGACTGAACCCCGGAGCCACTGAATGGAATTCGTAGTACACAACAGCAGATCCGACCTCAGTGAGTCCGTGTTTGGTGTAGGTTATGTCCCAACTTCAGAAAATCAGCGTTTCTGGCCATATTTTCAGCCCGATTTGAGTCTAGTTCGAGCCATTGAGTTTATTGGGTAACTTTTGATTTTTGTGCACTAAATTTTATTCATGAGGTTTTACTTTTGTGGTAAATACATATATACTGATGGTAATGAGGAGGTTGAAAGGGACATGTATGCAGCTCTCTCATATTTTCAGGATTCTAATGATCAGTATGGGTATGAAAAGTGAGAAAATCAACTTGAAATTTAAAAAGGTATTTCTTCTGTGCCACTATGCTCAAATGAAGCTAGTCGGAGAAGCTTATTGGTGATGGGAAGATAGTTATATCGACTATCAAGATTGGCTTATCTTGCAAGAGCTTCTTTGTACTCGGTATGCTCCACACCTCGAGGGACCACAATTCAATGATCTGATCGCTGAATGTAAAGAGATCCTTACTGGTATAGTGCAGATGCTGGAAAGTAAAGCGATATAGGTTGTTGAAGATCTAGAATCAGAACTAAAAGTTGATGATAAGGTAAGGCCAAAAGTTGTTGCTAAGTTGGTGTCACAGTAAAAAGAGATTTCCTCACAGCTCATGAAAGTAGTAGCACTGCTTATAGAGACTCTTGTAGATTTTCTAGCAGAGCTTTTTATATATCTAGTACTGATTGTGGTAGTTATGAGGATCCCTTTTTTCTTGAGATCACCTGATGCGTACATTCTCTTGCAAATCCTTATCCAGGAGCCAGTTTCGCAGGAGATCGATATATTGGTATATGAGTTAGATTTCAGTAGAGCTGAGTTGACCTGTCACACTGCATGTATCTTGTTTGAGCTCCCATTAACGGCTACATGTTTGTCACAAAAGCCGGCTCCATCTTCACCATCTTGGTCTCGATGTGATGCACTAGTGCTTCTGCGACAGCCACCACCATGGCTCGATTTAGATGCTTCATGAGGGGTATCCTCACTCGATATGGTCGAGTCTCTTCCATCCCGAGGGAAATGATGAGCGCATCACACCGTAATTTTTTGACTTAGTTTATTTTGAGTAGTTTTTTTATATGTGTGTTTAGTACCACATCAGTTTTTCTTTAGAAGTGCTCTTTTGTAAAAACCTATAAATAGATATCAGACTTTCTTTTATTATTAGACTATAATTAAATGAAAATTTTTTCAGTTAAAAATTCTTGAGTGTGCCCTTGAGTTTTGGGTGTGAAGCTCATGGCGTAGGGTGTGAAGCCATGGTATAAGGGGGTGCGAAGTCTAAATCTATCCGGTTCTTATCTCTAAATCCTAATTTCTCTTTTCTCTTTTCCTATCAATTAGTTCTCAATTTTTAGTTTGAAGGTAATTGCGATCCTCTTGTGTTACATTAACAAGGCTCTGTAAAAATTTGTCAATATGTTATGGTTGATATTAACCTGAATCAACTATCTAAATAAGAGACAATTCTTGGCTAAAGAAACTAAGAGAGAGGCTTTTCATAAATCTTAGAAGGCCAGTTGGCAGTAGGAAATCCTACCTTATTGGTCAATGGTCATGTTGTTTAAGCTCATGCAACCAAGGAGCAAACCTCCAAAATTCCCATGGAATAATTGAGTGTTTGGAAGAAGTAGAAACATGATAGGTTTTTTATGGGTTACATTCAACTCTTAGGTACATACACCAAAGAGGGGAAAGGAACACATCCCTGTCTCGAGTATATGCATGTATTCATCTTTATCACATGAGTAAAGAAATTCTTTGAGCGTCCATGTAGGTGACATGTAATCAAAAGATGCACATAGAAGACAATTCATCAATGTCCATCTTGATAAACATGGATGTTTATGAGTTAACCATACTATAGTTAGCATATACTGCTATCTATAAAATCATCTCCAAATTAAGGGTAGAATGCTCTATGGAAATTGATGTATCATGCATAATTCCTCTTACTTTAAGGAACACGTGCAAATTAGCATAACCATGTGAGAGGTTGTACTTTGTTTTTTTTGGGGTGTGTGTGGGGGGGGGGGGGGGGGGGCGACTATTATAGATCTATTTTCTTTACTGTGCTATAAAATTAGGAGAAGGTATGTCCTTAAATCTGGAATGGTGTCTATTGAACAATATTGTTTTCGTTGGCAAACCCTTCTCATGCCTTCTTTTCTCTTCTTTCATCTTTTTTCAAATACTCCTTTTCCTCCATCTATCTTCTAGTTTCTAATTTGAAGATCCTATCAATCTCAAGCCCCCTTCCGTCCCGCTTCTTTTCTCCTCCTGTCTAGTTCCGATTGAGTCATGACCCCCCTCACTTTGGGACTAAGACAAAGATGAAATTTCTCAATTATAAGCTTCTCTCCAAGTTAATATTGTGCCATTGTCAATAGAGAAGATGATAATGTGGTTACTTTTTTTTAATAATTTATTGTTATTATTGTTATTTTTGGGAAGGAGGCCATGACATATTTGTTAAGACACATATTACATAGGTTAGAGAAAGCCTCTAAACAGAAAGGAGACACTTGAACTAATTACCCCCATCTTTAGGTGGCGATAGCGCAAGGGCCAACTGTACAGCTTGATTGTGAAGGTCGTCTGACATGAAAGGTGGAAATAGATATAGAATTGCTTAGAAGGCATGTGCATTTATAATATGGGAAGTTCTCCATGAAACTGAATCAACTTCTTAGCACATCTTATTGTTTTTTGCAAATGAGTGAGGAAAATAAAAGAAAGGAAGAGTATTCAGTGGCTCCCTCCTTAAGAGGACGTAGTATCTTCTTCTTATGCTTCTTTTTTGTTAGAAATAGATGGAGTTTAAATAAGGTGGTTTTTTTTCTTTCCTTTCACTGCCATTATTATCTATGTTATCAGCTGCTTAACAGAAGTCATATATGCAAAATTATTAAAATTCATGGTTATGTAGAGATATAGAGAAAAGACAAGTTGAAATATGTTATGACGGATTGGGCCCTATAGATAAACTAGTTAAAACACAATATAAGCTAAGATCTAATCTTACGCAAAAGCTTAAGCGAGTAGGTCTACTTCTAACTTTATCTTTATGTCCCTTCATTTTTCTCTTAACTTTTAAGAAAAGAAAGATTTTCTAGCATATATGTCTCACATCTACTCGAAGCAGAAATCCTATCACAATTAGGATTAAATGATGAGTTTAAAATTAAGATGTATTAATGAATTCGATAAAATGGAAAGAATGTGGAAGACTAGTCTCACCCATAGTTACCGCATGCTTTGTATATAGGTGGGACATCCGTGTCCAAGAAACTAGTTTCTAACACGGACACCATACCATATCGAAAAAAGTAGTGTTTCCAATGCTTGTAGGACATCATGTTTATAATATTGGGACATTCTTCCAACACTTTTTATAATGCTTAAGTTGCATGGGAAATCTTGTGATACTAGGTTTTATTCTTTGAGAAATCAGAAAAGATAAGAGTTAGGGAAAGATTTTAAAAACCCATTTTTTTATATACATGAGAGAAGTATTGAAAAAAGTTATTTGCATGGTTTTGAAATATAGGGTTTCTTTAAAATAAGTATTGAATGAAGAAGATGTATTGAAAATACATATTAAAGCTTATGTTTAAGTAAAAGTTACATTCCAAATATTTTCTATGACTATTCTTTCTTTGTAAAAAACTATCTCTTGCAATTTCCTACAGATCTGCACGCACATGTTTCCATATTTTTTCAGGACGGTGTGGCTCGTACTCGTGTCACTTAACGTATCCCGATTCAGTGTCCCATCTTGGCAACTATCACCTTGAGCAAGGAGATGATTGAATATATGGTTAAATTAGATTTGACCGAGGAATCCATTCCCTTTTGGATCAAATTGGATTTTAATCTTATTGATAGCCCATGTAGTAGCACATCTTCCTAACTGGGCCTCAAGCAAATTCTTAACATGTGGTATTAGAGCTCATGGACCGTTGGGCCTTCAATTCGATATGTGGAGCAATGGTACATCTGGTTCATTTCCGCTAGAAGATGGGTTAGGATCTGCCGTGTTGCGTGCAAAAGAACTTAGTACGCACTGAAAATTAGCCTATTTTGCTACATTATAAAGGGTAAACAAAAAAGACTTGGTAACACTGAAATTAGTCAGTAAGATTCCCCTTAACAGTATAGAGAAAAAGACTTGGTACAAGCTGAAAATTAGTTTGCCTTACTGGCCTGCAGAAGAGTTTGTGAAAGGGACTTGGTACAAGCTAAAAATAGTTCGTCTTCTTGGCCCATGAAGGAACGTAAGAGACTTGGAGATCATAATCTTTCTTGCAAGATGCAAAAGAGATTACTTAGGCTTAACCAAGTAGGAGTCAAGGTGGAGTTTGTTGCAATATGTGTGTCACATCTACTTGAAGTGGAAATCCTTTGACAATTAAGATGAGTTGTTGAGTTCACAATTAGGATGAATAGATAAGTTTTGGAGTAGTCCTGCATCGAGTAGGGAGATGATTATATATGCCTAAATTGCACCCAGTACTCCATTAGGGGTTTAGCCTTTTCAGTCAAAATTAGGTTTCAGCTGTAGTAACCAATTCATCTAGTTGAATATCTTCTGAATTGGGCCTTGTCCAAAATTTTAACAAAATATGCAATTTTTCCAGAAAATTTGGATATATATGCTAAAGTCCCTTCTATTTCAAATGTATTTAGCTTTTCTTCCCATTTTGGATCCTAGAGGTGATAGGGACATCATACCGACTTCTCTTGATACCTATCAACGTCATTGACATTGTTTATTTCGATTTTACTGGACAACTGTTTAGTACACAAGAACTTATTGTGGTTGTGTTTGATTGTTTGAGTCCATTTGGACTTTGTTTGAGTCAATATTTAGTGTCGAGATTGAGTATAATTGGTTATGTTTATTTCCAACATTTTATTTGTTTATTTTGTTGCTTTTTCATTTAGTCCCACATCGAAAGTGGGTTGACAGGTGAAGCCTATTTAAAAGGCTCAACTCAATGAATAAAGCAATGAAGATTTTGATTAAAAATTTTGTTTCTTGCTATTGGTTTGATCTATTGGATTGAATCAACAAGTGCTGAAGCCTATAACCGAGTTGCAATCCGTATTCATATCCCAATTCAAATTTTAGCCTTTGATCCCACATCAAGAGGTCAAATAGAAATCATACGATTAAAAGTAATGTCTACTTTCCAAGTATTAAAAATACACTCTGATTTCTTCCTTCATGTTAAGGTTTTATCTTATGTTAATCGTATTTTCCATAACCTTGAGTTATCAAATCCCACAAGTGTTGGAACAGATCTATAGTTAGTTTCCACTTTCCAGGATATGGATATCTCCATGTAATTTTTTTGGAGACACTTATGGTAATTATCTAACTTTATCCTTAAACTTCACTTTGTCATCTTTATCCACACCTTGTGTTCAAGAATCTAACTTGTTTGTTATGTAAAATGCAGCCTGATTTGGTACTTTTTACAGGCATGTCCTCTTCCCTTTTCTTGGTGAACCTCTTCATCTTGCCAACAAAAAGTTTGCTATTTGGTTCTGTCGTTGTTGGAAAAAACAAACTTAAAAATTGTTATTGTGAGAAGTTTGTTGACCTTTTCTGTAAAATAATGTTCTGAGGATT
The DNA here is from genome assembly GCA_038442645.1 of Agave tequilana. NCBI lineage: Eukaryota > Viridiplantae > Streptophyta > Magnoliopsida > Asparagales > Asparagaceae > Agave > Agave tequilana. The sequence continues at coordinate 6,453 of JAVJIF010012178.1, read as the reverse complement.
TCTACTTTTTCATCAATGTTCTTTGAAGGTGACTATGGCAATGAGAATGTTGAGCTCGTTAGAAGCATTTCAAACCTTGATATCCCGAAAGCTGTTATCTTGGGTAACCATGATTGTTGGCGAACTCATCAGTTCTCAGAGTCACAGAAGTAAGATTTATGAACATAAATGACATTGTGGTCTAATGTTACTCATAATATAATACATACAAATACCCTTGAAAATGCTTGGGGCTAATTATTTGTTCCTATGATTTTCAGGAAGACAGATCGTGTCCAGCTTCAATTAGAATGGTAATCTTCTCAACCTTCACTCACATTTGAGTTAAAAACCCTAGTTGTCTTATCCTTTATCACCTGAATGTTCTAATTATATCTGTAACATCATGCTATAAGTAACATCATGCTGTATTTGTTGCAAGTTCTGCTAGCATTCTTCTTCTTGTTCTGGTGTTCCTATTAGTCATTGATTACAGTTTACTCTGATTAATTATAAGTTGTAACCCGCACATCAACTTGTGCTTTTGAGGTTTCCATTTTGATAGCATGTCGGCCCAAAATGCTAACATTTACCTTTTAGTTTTCATGCATTTTTAAAACTTAGTTTTTTGATGTATAATTTCTCATATAGGGACCATAAATACCCATATTTCCATTCATTTTATTCAAATCAGATGAACCTTTATTCTTACTAACCCTGGGCCTCTATCTATGTTTACCATTATGGTTATATCCTAGATTGGACACTTCAGTTGTGAAGCCGTGTCGTGTTGGAGTACACAATACGTCTGTTATGATGTTATATTTGTGGTTCTTAAGATACTGTTTTTTGATGGACAGTCTCGGCGAGCAGCATGTTGGCTACAAATGTTTAAATTTTCCAACTTTACAGCTTAGCGTGGTTGGTGGCCGGCCATTTTCCTGTGGGGGTGAGGGATTATTTCGGCCAAGGCTTCTGTCTGCAAGGTTAGTATTTCATATTAGTCTGGAATCCTGTCTTGTGAAAATAATCATTCAGTAAAGACTTTTTCTGTAGTCCATTTGAAATTCAAATTTTTTGTTAGTTTCTGGAAATATTTATTTAAAATGTATAATATGGAAGAAGCATTAAGCAAGCCATAGCTAGAAGTAGTTGCTCTCGAACAAATATGAGCATGTCTAAATTATTACAGTCTACACTTAAGCCTGCACAAAATTCTTCCCCCTTCTTCCTAATTTCTAGATCTCAACCATTTCTATAATTTTTCCCCTTTGCCTTTGCTTACCTAGCCTATGATTTAGTCAGTATATCTACTATCATCAATAGATGTTATTTGCCATACTAGAATACTACTTAGTCCAATGCGATGTGGATGATAACCTATATCATTTTGTAAACATTAACATAAGTTTCTAAATATACTTCATTTGCTTAGGTATGGAGTTAACAACATGGAAGGAAGTGCAAAGAAAATCTATGAAGCAGCACTGGGGATACCGGAGCACCATTCTATTGTTCTTCTTGCACATAATGGACCTACAGGTTTTAAAAATAATCTGTATATTCAAACCACCTCAGAGCACACTATTATTTATTTTTGAACTTCCTTTACTGTACAGGACTAGGGTCAAGAATGGATGACATTTGTGGAAGAGACTGGGTATATGGAGGTGGTGACCATGGCGATCCAGGTAAAATTTTAGTAATCTTCTTCAAGCATTCATATTGATTCCAACATCCTACATAAATCTGGTTGGTTGCAAGGAAATCTTTAGGAGAGTCTTTTTTTTGTTTCTTTTTTCGTTTTTGAGAAGAAGACAATCAAGGTCATCTATTGCATTTCAAGAAATTTAAAATAGTGCGTAGGGGACCATATACAGAGTTCTCCAAGAGCGGAGAAAAGAAAGGAAGAAAAGAAAAAGGTGAAGAGGAATCTCTCTAGTCAGGTAGCACTAGCAATGCAAGAAACATTTAAATGCCTATGGCAATTTTGCTAAAGTAATGAAAAACTGTATTTGGTGTTGAAGACCTCCTATGCTCCGTGCAAGTGGTCTAAAGTGTAGGGAGCTAAGGGGGCCAATGACGGGCACAATTTGTTAACCTGAAAGTCTCTGAAAACACTTGTAGAGGACAACACTGCAAGATTAAGTGGCTATTTAGGTATCAATAGAAAAGAGGCACGGGAAACCATAGGAGCTGTTGATGAAGCACTGTCTGCAATGTAAGTAGTCAATTTTTAAGGGTTAAGTGCACAAGGAGGCAAACTGTAGATGGTGCCTTATTTTTGAGATGAGCTCATTTCCTTATCAGTGACCTGCACCCCTTGGTGTTGTTCATGCAATGAATGGACATATTGTCTACTATAGCTGTTGAAAATTCCAAAAAGATTGGTCATCTTGGTCATCTTGGTTGGGGGAGACAATCAGTCGCTGCAGTGACAGGATCATCTCCTGGCTGACCACATCTAAAAATCGGTATCCATCATCCATTACCGGAGAGTGAACCAAGGCTAGTGGGGTGGTTGTTATTGTTTGTTTGTTTTTTTCTGGGTTGGGTTGGGTGGTTGGGGTGGGGGGGGGGGGGGGGGGGTGGGTTCATCCAGAGAAGCATCAACAACCAAACCCCTTAGTTGACCATTTGACAAGAACCAGGGAGATAGAGGAGAGAAAAAGAGTGATCAAGGAGATTCTCCTGGCTCCAGACCCTTTAGCCCTAAAGCACATTATTGAGGACCAGTCAACAATGTCGAACCCCTTTCGGAAGTAAAGTTTGAGGAAGAGCATCGGGTATTCATTTATGTATTTTTTATTTTTATTTTTATTTTTATTTTTATTTTGTGTTGTGTGTGTGTGTTGGGGGCCGGGGGGGGGGGGGGGGGGGGGGGGGGAGGGGGCGCTGGGTATTTATGTTGAAGGCATGAACTGATGATTTGTTGAGCAAAGGCAACACCGGAAAGAGTGCACCTCCTGTTGATAAAAGTTGTTTGGGTTTGATCAATGATAGAGTGATTTTGGATGAAGTTGGGTGGACCATTAAAGAGGTTAACTGGATTGAATACAAGTGGCAAGCGCATTCCTTCTGAGTTCTCAGGCACTAAAACAATAAAGGCCATATTGGAACATTAAGGTCAAGCTCTTTATGGTAGCATGCTTCAAATATGGCAACAAGATCACGTTAAAGCAAAATCTAAAATGTTGGTAGGAGGTTGTGTTGAAAGCATCAATGCCGGGAGCTTTATCACCACTAAGGGAGAAGATGGCAGAATGGGTTCCTTTCTCCGTGAAGAGGGGCTCAAGATCCCTCGGGGACTAATCAAGAGGTGGTTAGAGAATTGAGCTTGGGCACCTCCTTCATGGACCGAGACACACGAAGCTCCCTAAAGTAATTGCTAAAAGAACTGTTCCGTTATGTACCTTGTGATGGTATAATCACCAGCTATAAGCCATGGCACCCTCATCCAACTGCTAACTCTGCCAATTTCGATCCGAAAACTCAAGCTGCAGTTGAGTCTCAAAAAGGCCATATACGGAAGAGATCACACCAATTGAACTTGTTTTAACGACAAGGGGGAAAGTTTTATTTTGTGATTATTTGATCTATTGAACTAGAAATATAACAAGAAAAGAAGGTAGTCAACTGAACTGGAAAATTTATTCTTTTGTTTTCTTGGTAAAATATTTCCACGCTATTTTGCATGAATCTTACATCCCCTAAAAGGAAACCATTAATGCAGATCTTGCTCAAGCTTTGTGTGAGTTGAAATCCAGCACACAGTTTGCGCTCCCTCTGGTGGTGTTCGGCCACATGCACAAGGCACTAGCGTATGGGGGCCAAAGGAAGATGATTGTGGTTGGCACAGACGGCACAATCTACTTGAATGGAGCAATTGTGCCCAGGGTTAAACCTGATTCAGGACGAGGGAGTGAAGAATCCGCAAAGACTGGCACTTTGCGCGCCTTCACTTTAGTTGAGATTTCAGATGGAAGAGTTGAGAAAATATCAGAGACTTGGGTTCTAGTAGATGAAAGCAGGATCGCGGTACAAGAGGAGAGTACACTGTTTCAGAGCTCACACAATGGAGCATCAGCTTGAGCTTCCATCTCATTCTATGCTGTATGTTATATTGTTCAGGTTATCTTTAGGCTTTGTATGTAATGTGTGAATTGAATAAGCAATTTGTGCAGATAGCAGCTAGGAAATGAATCTTCTTGTAATTTTTACTGGAACAAAATCTACTGCTGCTGGCAGTTTTCGTAAAAAGCTAAGACTAGCAGATATTGCTGGAAAAGATTTCTAAAGAGAAAAATAAAAATCGCATTGCAGAGAGGGCTGTACTTTTTACTGGAATTGTGTTCTATGTGCCCTTCATATATAAAGAGAGTGACAAAGGCTGAATTTTCCTTCCATGTTAAAGGAATTTAGGTGTTGAGTTGGCAATCGATTTCAAGGGTGAAAATGAAGATACTAAAAATTTCAGGTGTCGATATAGGAAAAAAAATGGACCACCATTATCATAGCCCAACCCCCACTTGTCCATAGGCTCATGAATCCTCTCCCTAAGCAAGGGGGGAAGCATTCGATCAGTCTCAACAGTCCTGTATCCCTTTCAAATGGATTCGGTTCATGTGTATGAGCTAAACACACATACAATACGAGGATCAGTCTCACGTTGACACGTGAATTAGAACTCTCATAATCTCTTATAATATGTGTATGAGTATCACACGCACAAACCGAACCCCTTTCAAATTGGGAGAGACAAGTCACAAGCACTATGAGGACCAACCCCAGTTTCTAGATATAAATAAGCCGAGGAATTAGGGTTTTGAGGAGGATACCCACCCACCCTGTTCCATGGATGGGAGAATAATTTTCCTAATGTGTTGGTAAATTGCGTTGAAATTGTGAGCTTTACATATGCATGAACAATTTTGAATCTGTGATCTCTCCCACTCACATGTAATTGACTTTATTGATTGCCCATGTTTATTATTATATCATCATAGTACTCCTCTATAACTGAAACGTCTCTCTCACAAATACTTGCTGCTCGAAACTCCAATCAGTCAGTATTTATACCGGAGAGCAAACATTTTGACAGAAAATTATGTTCTTTTGATGTACTTTAGAAACTCTACAGTTAGGTATAACATCCCACTTTGGACAATAGAATGTTAGGGAACCTAACAATAGAATTTTAACGACTTGATCAGATCTCTCGATCAAACGCTACATGTTTGTTCTACGTTGTTTCTTACTAGAGCATTCTCGTTTCAGGGAGGGCAAGGGAGAAGGAGAAGAGGGGACTAGAGTAGTAATCAATGGGAGTCGATTCTGATTGTCTCTCGGAGGACGATACGGGGGCGGCATGACATTGATTCTGATCGCATGTGACCTTGCGTTGATGTGGTTCCCGATTTCTCGTCGCTCTGGCTTTTCGATGCTCGTGCTTATTGGCCGGTTTTTGGCATTTTGGTGTTTTCGATTGCTTTGTTGTTTTTTGTTGTTGTTTTTGTTTATGTGTTGATCTCTCTCATTTGCACCTGCGTGTGCATTTGGCTTGAGAGATTTTAGTTTTCATTTTGATGTTGCTCTGAAATGTTTTCATTCATTTTTTTTTTTAAATTGAAACGTGAGAACCTTTCGGTTCACCGTTTTCTCTGAAAAAAAAAAGAAAGAAAGAAAAGAAAAAAAATCCCACTTTGGACATGATAATCAACACCAAGAGGCATCAAAAATCTGATGAATACTCTGAACTATTATTTCTCTAGATTTAAAAGAATATCTTTTTATATAAATTAGTTTTCATTTCTTCAAACGTGTGAACTAACATTTTTATATATTGCCCTCAAAACTTTTTTTTATTTTGGTTATTTTTCACATATTGTCATATTGTCTTAGACACCTTCTATTTTGGTTTTCTTTTGAAAAATTTATTTCTGATACCGCCCCTGATTCAGTGGAGAATATTATTTTATTCTTTTGACAAATTTATATAATTTTAAGCATATGTTATAAAAGGTTGCAGCTCATCCCAAAATTTATTTCTAATTCCGTCACCATGTGCACGCTCATTGGACTAAGGAAGTCTTATATTGAGAATCCGACTTCAAAGAAAGGATTCCAAGAATTTTTTCATGGATCATCCTATGTACGATCCACTCTGTTCATCAAGATTTGTACGTCTCAAAAGTCTACAAGTAAGAAATCAACTGTGCATCGCTTGATATATACACATAATTCCATGGCTATGGTTGGTAGGCACAGTGTACAAGAGATTTTCTGAAAGAGAATAATCATGATAGCTTGAAACTGGTTCAAACTGCTGCTGTTGGACGAATAGGGGCTGTCCTTGTTCAATGTTCACTAGACTAGTTTTCACCAGAGCCTGTTTGGTTCGCAGCAAGTGAGAGAAAGATATATAAGTGAAAAATATAGATGAAAAAAAAAAAAGTGTAAATGAGAAATTGAGTT